>CATIWR010091752.1:0-27419 GCA_949677035.1 Omphalea diandra | reverse complement strand
TATATATATATATATATATATATATATATATATATATATATATATATATATAATGCTAAATGAATCCATTAGATAACAACATGCTAAAAATTGTTGGTAATTTGTATTTCTCTCATTACCTGGTTATTAGAGATAATATATGTTTGAGTTTAGGAGTCCGTTTGGTTTAACTATATTGTTAATTCCTAATGATTGATCATTAATTAATATTGTGTATTTATAAAATTATTATTATACACATGTATTAACACCCGAAAGTCATTTGTATCCAAATTGTAATCTTATTTTATGTTAATGGCTTGTACTTTTTTTACTTGCCAATAATATTTTATTTGTTCTAAAAAAGGGAAGTTAAAAAATATAAATAAATAAATATAAATAGAGAGTGTTGTACTATTGTTGATATGAGAGGATCTGTAATATACTCTTTATTTTAAAAGAAAATCATTTATATTATAAAAATATATATTTATTGATAAAGGTATAAAATTTAATTAAGTTTGATAAAATTTTTATATTTTATTCTTCATTTTACTTTTTTTCCATTAGCATTAATGATTTTAATTTTTTCCTTTTTTTTCTTTTTAGAATTTCAGCTAATATAAAAATAGGATTAAAAATATAAATTATTAAAGTATATGAAAACTTATAATGTATTAATTGTCAATGAGATTTCAGAGTGAAATTTATCTTTCCGTATGTAAAAGGTTGATAATTAAGTAGTTTGATGATAATATGTTATTGTTAGCCCTAGTGCACCAAAAATGGGAGTTAAATTGGTGAAAAATTTGAACTTTTAATTTTGAAGGAAACACACAAAAATAAAAGATTAAAGAAATGATAGAAGAATAATGAACACAAGAGTTTTATAGTGGTTCGGGTATTAACCAACCCTACGTTCACTCCCCAATTCACCAATTGGGTATTTCACTCAATTACTAGTGTTTTACAAGCTCACACTCAATTTAGTGTTTAGGCTCACACTAAACCTTACAACTTGTGTTTTACAGGCTCACACAAAAAACTTTTTACAAGTGTTTTCAAGGCTCACACTAAAACCTATCACAATATATGTTTTATGGCTCACACATAACCTATGTGTTTTAAGGCTCACACAACAACCTCTCTATAGTGTTTTAACATGCTCACACTACAACCTTTACAATGTGGTGTTTAATGTCCACACCCAACACTTTCAATCTTACAAGAATTAAAAGAAAATGAATAGCAAAGGATTGACAACTTTTTCACTCGTAATAAAATTTTTCACCTTTGCTATTAATGCTTGGTGGAGTATTTATATCCAAATTTCACCAAAGAGACTAACGGCTAGTTTATAACGGCTAGTTTATAACGGCTAGTTCATAACGGCTAGTTTAAAACGGCTAGTTTTATAACGGCTAGTTTATAACGGCTAGTTCATAACAGCTAGTTTTCAATAGTAATTTAGGAAAATATAGTCGTTGTGTTTCTTCAGTCAGCGTAAGTCGCGGTCGCTAATTCATTTGTGTAGACTGCGATTCTAACCGAGAATCAGTTTGTCAAAATTTACAATTTTTGCTTCTCAAATCACGGTCGCTATCAACATGTAGCCTTCGCGATTTTTGACTTCCAACGGCTTCCTAAGACACTTGTCAAGCTCTGATTGTGGACATCTTTCCATTGTGAAGCTTTTTGTAATTCGCAGTCTCGACTCCGACGAGACACAGACCGCGAATTCGTCTGTCATTTTTGGTTTGCTTTATTTTGCTTGTTCGCGGCTGAGAATAACTTCGCGATTTAGCTTGTCTGATTTTTGGCAAGTCTTCTCAAGAGTCGTGGTCGCGAATCATTGATTGCGGTTGCAAGACACTTTGGAGTTAAAAAGATTTTCTTCCAACTTAACTAAAGAGACTTATTTTTCTGCAAAATCAACACTTAATAAAAATATTAGTAATGATCAATCTCTTTTGTCAAAATCAAAAGAGGTTCTAAACTTAGGATTAACTATCCTGGTCCAACAGTTATTGATCGTCATCTCTCAAATCTAATATACATCACTATATGAATTTCATCAAAAAGAAAAATTCGTCTAACATTACATTATAACATTGTATCTATCAAAAAAAAAAATCCTTCATTAATAAAGCTTCAGAGTAATTGAAAAATTTTCGAATGAAAAAATATCGAATAAAATAGCATCATGATTTCGTATCTAAATTAATATATCATTATTTTAATTATGATAAGGATTAATTTTACTAGCTAATATTAATAATTTTTTTATAAATAAAAAATTCATTACTCTAAAAAAATAAGTTACGTGATAAGTTTACATAATATTTTAACTAGTTTAAATTTGACTCTTTAGCAGCTGTCACTTGATTTTAATACACTAAAAATATTCAGGTAAAAATGAATTTTGAATTTATATTATTTATAAAAAAATATTCAATGTTTGTTTAAGAAATAATGGAAAATAATTATTTTATTATAAAAACTATCACGATATAAAATTAAATCTTAACTACAATATGAGATGTAACAATTATTATGAAAAATTAATATGATAAAATGAGCTATAATATAATTTATCTTAATTTATTTTATTTTATTTCATCTAATCTAGTTATCAAACATTTATTTAGTTTCGTATTTTTTTTTCTTATGTTTACTCATGATTATTGGTTTCTTTTTGAAATAAAATGGCAGTGATATCATTTTTTATTTTATGTTTTTAAATAAAATTTTAAGAATGAAAATTTTAAATTTTTATTGGTAAATATGAAAAATAATTAGAAAAATGATACTTTAAAAACATTTTTAATATTTATTTTTTAAAAAAAATAAAATAAAAAACAGAAAATTATAATGACATCAGACATGTGAAATACATTGAGTCAGTGGAGCTATCAGAGAGGCCTAAAAGTTTGTTTTTCTTGTAGGGAAAGTATTAGACATTGACTTGCCTTTTTGCTTGTGGCCTTGAAGCATATTTCTAGACTTCACCCCACCAAGTCCCTTACTTTGATTTCAAACTTCTTCTTCTTCTTATCATTATTATTATTATTTTGCCAAGCCACCTTTTTTGACTGAAGATATAAATTGTTTTTTTTTTTGAAAAAAAAAGAATAAAAAAAAAAAAGCTGTTTCAACAACACATTACCTAGCCACAAAAATTTAATAGACTGAAGACAAAGATATAGGCCAAATCACCCATCAACATTTGCCTCATTTGTTAAATTAATAAATTAAAAATAAACATGCAAGTCAAATCACCCATCAAACTGTATTTTTCTTCCATCAAAAGAGTGGAAATTCAAAATTGAGTCAATATTTAAATTGAAATATTCATCTATTAAATTAGAGATACATTTATGACCAAATGAAATCTGTAATTATTTTTATTTGCTGGTTTAAAAAGTCAATACTGATATTGTGCATTAAGTATGAAAATGAAGATAAGGATTATTAGGGTTAGACTAAAAATTTGCAGCGAAGAGCCAGTATTATTCAATCCCTAAATTACATTATGTGTTAAAAAAAATGATGAATTATGTTGAATAACACTGCTAGCCCGCTAAAAAATAATGAATTATGTTAAATAACATTACTCCTCCATTTCATAATATATATCGTTTTAAAAAAAAATTATTTTAATATAATTATCATTATATATTATCAACGTAACATTAATTATTTATTTTCTAAATTTATTTTCATCATTATCTTTTATCTCTCTTCTAATTAAATATTTTTTTATTAGTGTTAGTGTAGAGTTTCAGTTAAAAATTATAAAAGGTATATTAGTTAATATTAATTAAAATTATTTTTAATTAATTACTTTTTAATTTAAATGTACAACTCTAAAAAACATATATTTTGGAACGAAAAGAAGTACTAATTTGAACATTCTCCTTCTTTTAGAACCGTACCTTTAACAATTACTATTCCTCCTCCTGTAACCTTCAAAAAATCCAACTCTTCAAAAATAGATTATCTTTATGAACTCTCTTATATCTCAGATGACAAGAAGATCCAAGAAACCAGTCTCTCTTTCTTAAACCCTTATGATGCCTTTACTAAACACAAAACCAGCCTTACCCGTTCTATTCGTTCTTTAATTAAACCCTCTGTTAAGAGTGTGAAGGAGTATGTGCAAGCCTCCAGTTTTGATCAATGTCCTGTTCAGGCATCTGGTCTTGAACAATTCATAAATCTGGAGATCCCTTCAGAATTTGTTCATCAATGGATTACGCAAGGGTATACACACATGCACTTTGGTGCAATTAGATTGACTGTTAGTTACTATGGGAGAAAAGGACTTCCTGTGTTCGCACGGATTTCCTTATTGGACAGGAGATATTTACAGTATCAACATGTTGTAATTGGGTCATGACTTCAATGCAGGCACTGTTATGTTCACGTTCTATCCTAATTACAACATGGCCCTAAGAGATCCAAATTTGCTGCAAGCTTTGCAAGTTCAGATTCAAATAGTAGGAGCACCTCAAGTGTCTTCTGCTATAGCAGCAACCCTTCATTACCAAATGATCTACAGGGTACAGAATCATTCCATTGACTTATCTCTTCCACATGAAGATGAGTCACTATTGATACTGGCAGAAACCAACAAGGTTCCAACTTGTATCCATTTTCCAAGGCAGATCACTAGGGAAGAGCTCATCAAGTTGCTTCCAGAAGCTTGGATAACAAGCTATGAGAAGCTACACCAGCAAGATCAGCCTATCCAGTCAACGAAACCTATTTACATCCGAAGAGTTGATGGAACAATTGAAACCAGGTTCGAAAGACCTATGTTGCCTTTGGCAGATGGGGCTTTGTTTACTACTCAAATGATGATGGAACCATACGAACCTGAGCAAAAAGTTCCTATCGAGTACTTCCAGACAGATGGTCAACCCATCTATGCTTTCAAAAGAAATGGTCATTGTTATTGGGGTGGATGCGATTGTGATGACTGTTATGCAAATAGACTGAAAGATGAAGAAAAAGAAGAAGGTTGATCAGGAACAATAGTAGTGTTTAACATGGTTGGAAGATTTACCTCTAATATCACCTCTTACATTCTATTCACCCCCCACAAAAGGAAGAACCAGGCTCTGATACCACTATTTACATAAGCCTCATACAGGTATGACTATGACAGCTTCAGATAAGAACATCTGAGAGAACTTCAGTCAACATTGGAGCAAAACCTCTGGCATAACGTCCTGTAGTGGCACACCCAAGCCTATGGCGGACAAACAACCTCTTTTCTGCCTTACTGCACTATTCTGAATTCCTCAATTAGCTCCACAGTCCTTTTTGCATGAGACCTATGAAACAACAGCTAAGCCATTCTTAAGATTAGAGTTGGAATAGAAGTAATTGGCTAAATCAGAGATAAGAAGGAAAGTTTAGAAACTCATATTTAGAGAAGAAAGTGTTTTTTCCCAACAAGCTTATCTTACAAACGAAAGAGAGCTCCCTTCTATAGGAGGAGCCCCTGGATACAACCAAACTCTCTTTATTAAAGCAAATGCCTTCTGGATAAGAAGGAATCTCTTTTTACAAAAGTAAAAGTAAACAAGACATAAAGCAAATAGTACACACATTAATTATACAACTTTTTTACATAATGGTCCCACCACGTTCTTCTGCTTCCCACTCAACGATGTCGTCTTTCATGTGATGGAGACAGGTTCATTATCTCATATTCCTCCTCAGCTCTTTGTTGTTCTATCTTTTTGGTGATCATATCAGCTTCTCGTCTTAATGCCAGATCAAAAGGATCAAGGGAATAATTAGGTGTCTGATAATAATCTCCTGTTGTGTCATCAATTAAAGTCTCATGGTAAGGAATCTTTTCCCATTTGTTACTGTTGGCTTGGAGACTCTTCTGGTATTGGGATGGTAAAGAATCCCATGGTGCTTCTTGGTTTACTGATGGCCAGATTTCCTTAGGAATTATTTTATTTTGCTCACACATATATTTTTGAAAAGTCCGGAAATCTTCAAAATGTTCAAGAGCATCTCCCCACAAAGAATATTGAGATTCTTTATAGAGACTGAGATGTGGTATAATTTGAGCTTGATTACCAGACATGCTCATGAAGCAAGGGCGATGAATGATGTAAACCAATCTTTTGTTAAAAGCAGTGTTGGGCTCGCAGTTAAGAGTCTTCTGCTGCAAAGAACTTTCCCAAACACTTAGAGGCTGAAACCATTGCAGGAAGGTTAGGAGGAATGGATTGACTCTTCGTTTTTCTTTGAGTTCCTGGATGTAGGACCATAAATGATAAGGACGAATTTCAATGGCCACTTTATACAGACAACAGAAATACAAGAGAAAAATAAGAAATTCTCTGGGCCAGCGCCAACCAGTAGTAAATACTGCTAAGAAATCCAGGAATGTATAGACCTTAAGGAAAGGATAAGTAGGATGAAATTCTAGGGTATCCATGAAAATGGGACCATAGGTCCTGAGTAGATAGGTCTGATATAGAAACAGTTGTTCCTTGGCTATGGAGAGTATTTTTGAGTATGTGGTAGGAGTATGTATTTCTAGAGGAAGACCATTCATCAGGAAGGTGGCATCATTCTGAGATGATGATGCAGGATGGTTTTGGACTGTAGAAAGGGATAGTACCGTATCTGGTACCGTATGAGAGCTAGATAGCTCTGTGGTGCTTAAGGCTATAGAGGAGCTGGAGCTAGATGCCATTAGAAATAAAGGAAAAAAATGTTCCTTTACTATGAGGGAAAGCTGTGAGAAAGGTCTAGAGAGTAAGTCTGGAATTAGATTCTGGTCTCCTTTTATATGTTGAACATCGAAGGAGTATTTACTGAACCAGTCCTTCCATCTTAATAATTGAGCATTGGGCAATTGCTTCCCTTTGAAGTTAAGCATCTTAGGAAAAGAAGAGCAATCCATTAGCACCAGAAAATGGTGCCTATCAAATGAAATTCAAATTTTTTTATTCCATTTTTTACGGCTAGGATCTCTTTGAAAGTAGAGTGATAGTGTTCTTCTGACTGTTTGAAAGCTCCACTGGCATAAGCACAAATGTGTTTTTGTCCATTTAGTTCTTCCAATAGTATTGTACCCCGATAATGATCACTTGCATCAGTCTGCAAGATTCTTTTCCCTGTGGTTGGAATTCGCAGTAGTGGCAGATTCTAAATTTGCCTTTTCAGATTTTTTACTGCGTCAGTTTGTTCTTTTCCCCATGGAGGTGCATTCCTTTTGAGATACAGCTGTAAAGGACGAGCTGCTTTTGTATAATGGGGAACAAACTCTCTCAAGTAGTTGGCAATTCCAAGAAATTGTTGGACCTGCTTTTGAGTCAGATTATCATCTGGAAATTTAAGCAATTCTGATCCTATGTGGGGACTAGGATTATATTTTTCGTCCTTGAAGATCATTCCCAGAAATTCTATCTGATCTTTTGCCACATACATCTTTTTAGCTGAAAGCATGATTCCTTTAGCCAGTTTTATCTCGAAAAACTGTTGTAACAGTTGTTGATGACTTGTCATGTCTTCAGAAAACAAAAGAATATCATCAATGTAGATAAGAACATTGGAAAGTAGTGGCTCATATATTTTTATCATTGCCTTTTGGAAAAGAGAGGGGGCCACTTTGAGGCCAAAAGGCATTACGGTCCATTGATAATGACGATTAGGAAGATAAAAAACTGTCTTTTCACGATCATTGGGAGTGATTCCTTATTGCCAGAATCCTGCTTTAAGATCAAAATTTGAAAAAACTTTAGCTTTGGTCATATGGATGAATAAGGACGAAATTTTTGGCAGTGGAAACTTATCATCCTTGAGAAAATGATTCAACGGTTGATAATCAATGACCAAACATTTTTTTCCACGTGTCTGTTCAGATCTTTTGTTAACATAGAATGTCTGGCAAGCCCATGCAGAATTAGTGGGCTCAATTAATCCTTGGGCCAGAAGTTCTGAACATTCTTGATATGCAAGAGCTAAGTCCTCTGGAGTCATGCCTGGATGAGTTGCTTTAGTAGGATTGACATCTTCATTCAGCTTGAAAGGCAGGCTGATATAGAACTCAACATTTTTCCATAATGGATTTGGATTTTTAAGGAGGAATGACTTGTGATCTTCTGCACAACAATAGTCCTGGAGCTGTTGAACTATCTGCTCGATTTTTACTGGAACATGGGCCAGATGGGCTTCAATATTGAACATTGTTGAGGTCTTTGTGAAAGGCTGAAAATAACCTTTATATTTGAGCCCTGTAGGAATAAT
This sequence comes from Omphalea diandra, assembly GCA_949677035.1. Taxonomy (NCBI): domain Eukaryota; kingdom Viridiplantae; phylum Streptophyta; class Magnoliopsida; order Malpighiales; family Euphorbiaceae; genus Omphalea; species Omphalea diandra. The sequence goes on along the minus strand of CATIWR010091752.1, from coordinate 19,157 downwards.
CCGTAACTCCTTTAGTTTCCAGTAGATATCAAACCCAATAACCAAAACCTTATTGGGTAAGAAGGAGCCCAATAAAGGACAATGGATCTGGCAGACCGGAAAGAACTGAATAGTGATGGGCTTTTTTATTATTAGGCTTATATGAAAAATAGCTCCATTGGCGGCTTAAAAATACCGCTTATAAGGCTTCCAGTATTCTTCAGGTAAGACTTTAGGATGAATCATGGACAGATAAGCTCCAGTATCCAAGAAGGCTACGACCTTGATGGGAGAAGAATACTTTTCTGGCTATATTTATACATACACAAGAGGAACTGGATGTCCTTCTTGTAAAAGATCTGCAACACCAGAGACTTTAGGAAGCGAAATAGGACAATCTGCTGAGAACCCTTGCACTGGAATCATCGAATGACAGTCATAAAGATTGTCTTCATCAGAACTGGATGATTCATCTTGGATGGCAAAGACTGTGTCTTCAGTGGCCTCATCTTCTAAAGAGAACAGAGATTCAATGTCTGCATCTTCCATATCAACATTTGTGGATACTTGAATCTGTTGTATGAGTTTAGAGGCCTGTCGTTTCTTATTAGGGCAACGTTTAGCAAAATGCCCTTTCTGTCCACAGATATAGCATTTAGTAGACTTCTATTTTCCTCTGAAACGTTTCCTGTGAAATAATTGCCATTTTCTTTGTCTCCTTTTATCAGAGGGAGTTGGTATCTTCACAAAATGCTTCTTTTTTTGAACTCCACACTCGCAGAGCTTATGAGAATCTTTGGGACATTTGATCATCAAATCTGTTCTGCGACATGCTTTTTTCAGTGTGGGTTGTCTTTGTCGATCCATCATTTGAGTGATAACAGTCTGTTCATTGCATAACTTTTCAAGACCCTGTATCATCAGCTGGTATATTTCTCCAAAGGAGTAATCATTAATGGATCGTTCTTTATTCCTCATGATCTGGTGCATGGAGTTGGTAAGGACCTCAGGCAAAGAAGTAATGAATGCTTCTTTCAGATCTGGACTAGACCATCCAAACAATTGACAAAACTTCTTTGACATTTTTTGATAATGAAGATCTAGATCTGACTTTAGAAGAGAACAACACTTCATTTTGAAATATTCTCTGCGATTGATGTCAGAGAAATCTGTTGCTTTGCGTCCAAATTCTCCATAAATCATTCCTAAGAACTCCAAAGCTCCTGGAGATTGAAGCAACCTCAATTTAGAGTATTCATCAAAAGCAGAAAACCACTCTTGGAGTCTGCCTATCATCCTTGCTGTAAATTCTTCAAGAACATTACAGATAATTGCACCAGGTTTCTTCATTTGAGTTTCCATCCATGCACGAAATTCCTGGAATCTTTCACGATAATCAGCTGGTGAAAGATTATCTAAGGTAAACCAAGGGCCTCCATTAGAACTAGAAGGAGGTCTAGTTCTTTCTTGTGGATTTGAAGTATCCATATCCTCAGGAGGATCAACTGGATATTGAGGTGGATCAGCCATGAAATTCTCCTTAACTTCTTGAACCTCTTCATCAATGGACCATGAGTCCATAACTCCTTCATCTTGGCTTTGACTTGAACTATCTGATCCCAAAAGGAAAGGAGTTGGTCGATATTCAGGCGATTCATAATAATTCATGGTTGTGCCATCACCATTTATTAATGTATTCAAATGTATAAGTTGTTGCTTGAATTACTTATGGTTGGTCATTTTGATATCTTACTTTTAATTTAAATTTATTAAGCCACTATAATTTTATTTATAATCAATTAAATATAAATTACTGCTACTAACAATTGCATTTATAAATAAATCTGTTATATGGCAAAGTGAAACAACAAACCTATGTTTTAATTAAAGTACTATTTTTTTTCCTTTTTCTTTTTTCTTCTTTATTTTCTTACTAAATCGCCATCATCTTCTCTTAATCCTCCACCTCTGCATCAATTACTTCACCATAATAGATCTTTTCTTGGCCTTCCTTTTGCTTTTCAATCTCTCCTTTTTATGAATTTTTTTGTATGTCTTTTATCTCTCCAGCCATCATCTTGTTCTTTTGAGTCACATTTTCATTTACTATAAAATTCTAGGTTTACTAATACTTAATCTCATTATTATCTCCTCATTAGTATTAGATCTGCTGTTACTAGGTTTTTGTCCTTACTTGATAGTAAAATTGGACAATGAAAATCTTGTTGATACGAGAAAGGGTGAAATTTTAGACAACAAAATTCCAGGATGTGGTGACGAGGAAGCAAGGAGAATGGTCTAGATTGAGGATGAGAGATTTGATAGTGGTATTACTCTCTATATGATATGAAATGGTTTTCAATAAGTTGTTTATCTTTTATTTTAGAGTAAAAAGTTAGTTTTATTCTCTATATATAGAGAGTCAAACTTCACTCTCTATTCTAATTGTCGTTAAAATATTTCAAATTTTCATACAATATATTAATTAATATTTATCTGTTTTTGCTTTGTTTATTGAAAAACAAAAAATTCTTTCATCACACAACAACCATTTGATTTTATTGAAAAATTTTAAATATTAATATTTATTGGATAACGCAAAATAAATATTAAAAATATCAATAGTTTATTAGAGATGCACACATTTTTTCACTATTTATATTTAAATATTCTTTAAAATGTTATTTATTGTGCAAAAGATAATATTTAGAATAAATAGTGCTGTCAATGTTGCTCTAACTACAATAATAAATAAATCAAAATCATCCAGTAGTTGAGTATTTTTTTTTTATTTTTTATATTACAAAATAATTTTCTCTGTTGGTTTTATTAAATTAAATTTAAAAATTATATAATTTTAATTCATAAAATTTATCATTTTAAAGAAAAGAAATTCAATGTTTTAATGTAATTGATTAAATATGACAGCTAGAAGAGAGAACTGTGTTTGGACGTCTAAACGACATTTGGATATTAGAACTGATAGCGCTAATTTTGACGGCATTATAACAACACCATGATTGATGTCCAATGGACTACTATTTTCACACTCCAACTAGCAACAAATTAATTAATAGTGTGCTATGGGTTGGAAGGAATTTTCCTTTTATGCTTATCTCCTATTCATGTTTCAACTAAGTCTTATAGAAAATGTTTTCAGTATCGGATCAGATTAGTCAGTCATATTAATTAAATTGAAAAATGATAATTGATTCAATTTAATTTAATATTAAAAATTAATTACTTAAAAAATTGATTAAGTTCGACAAAATATATCAAATTAAAAAAATTTGTTAAAATAAAAAGTGAATCAAATTAGTTTAATATATAAATATATTATTTTATGAAAATTGTAAAATATTAAAATTACACTATTTTACTCAAAATTTAAATTTTAAAAATATATTTTATTATATATATTTGTAATTTTTAGATATTATTTATATTTTTTTTAAAAAAATAAATTATTTGTTCTAATCAATAATTGTCCACTTAACTAATTTTCTAAAAGCATTAGTTATTGATTCGAGACCGCCTTTGCAAAGTTAGTCCAACGTTAATGATCTCCAACATGCCCATAAATCTCAGCCCTTTCTCTTCCCCACCACCAGCTAGTCTTCGCTAAAATATCAAGAATGGTTGTTGGACACATTTCGTGATTTCTTGTTCATTGGAAACCTAACGGATTGTTAAATCAGACTGGACTAAAAAACTGATAGAATCGATTTAATTCGGTTTAATGAGGTTCATTTTTTAATAAATTCGGTTTAGTTTAGTTTTCATTTAAAAAAATATCAGTTGTTGGTTCGATTTTGTATATAAAAAATAAAATAAATTGAAATTATTAATAAATCAAACCAATTTAAATCGAATCAGATTTAAAATACATATAATTTAATTAAATCAAACTAAAATTTTATAGATTTTGTTTGGTTCGATTTATATATCTATAATATTCGGTTTAATCGGTTCAATTTATTCGATAATTTGAAAAATTTCAGTTCAGTTCAGTTTGTAAAATGTAATTTGATTAATTTTAATAAAAACTCAAACCGAACAAACCAGTATGCTCACCTCTACCACCAACTACTCTTCACTAAAATATCAAGAGTGGTTGTTGCACACATATAATATCATTTCTTTTACATTGGAAACCTAATGGATTAATTGTTAATTACATAAATGGAGATAACCATCTCATTTTAACTCTTAAAAGAATAGAAAAAAAATTGAATCTGAGACCTTTCATTTGTTCACTCTCTTAAAAAATATGAGCAAACTAACTAAATTAGCATGGACATTTATTATTTTAGAAATATTGCATGAAACAATGAAAGGGAGAGCCTTGGCATTTATGAGCAAACACAAATTGAAACAATGAAACCTATCAAAATGAGGGAAAGCCTTGGCATTTGTGAGCAAACACAAATTGAAACAATGAAACCTATCAAAATGAGGGAGAGCCTTGGCCCTTTAAAAAAATTTTAAATACATGTGAGTTTTTATAGTTTTGTCCCCCCAAATTTTTGAAAAATACCATTGTCCTCTCAAAACTTTTAAAAAATATTAATATGTGTAGAGTTTTGTGTAACAAAAGAATAGTCAGTATTCATTAATAGACTTCCTCCCCCAATTTTGATTCTTATCACTATATATACACTATTATTTTTAATATGAAAATTTTCTATTATTTTTTTTAAACATTCAAATTTTATTATTTTTATTCATTCCAAAGTCGAGAGAGTTGCGAGAAGAAAAGAAAAATCAGGAAGAAAGAGAAGAAATTAGAGAAACTAGTGAATTTTCGTGGCATGATATTTTTATTTTTATATTTTATAAAACTTTAATTGAGTAGATTATTTTAATATTTAAATTTTATATTATCTTAAGCTACTATACTACCTATTTAGAGTGATAGGATTTATGTTTATATTTTAGGAAAATAAAATACATTATAATTGTGCACTTTTGTATTCCTGAAATTTATTGCAAGAATTTGATATATTAAATTGATATGAATTGATTATAAATAATTGAACGAAAATAGAGAAAAAGATTAAATTTTCATTAGGTGAGATTTTACTTTTTTATATTTTATTAAAATTTAATTGAATCGATTTTATTAGTTTTCAAATTTTAATTATAATATATTATTGCAAGCTTTATGCTATTTTTCAGTGTGATTGAATTTATATTTATGTTTTTAAAAAATTAAAAGTATTATAATTTTGTACTTTGAATTCATAAAATTTTTAAAATCTTATGAACTTATTTATTAAAATATTTCAAAATTTATAAATTTGTCTAAATTTGAGTTTGAATATGAAAGAGTTGAAATTTGTTTAATTTCCAGCTTAATATTTAAGAGATTGAAGATGGCTCGACTTGACCTCCAAAAAAAACTTTTTTGCTCCGTCCTTGATCAAAATAGCCAATTGAGAAAAATAAGCAAATCTTATTTTTAATAATAGCAATGATGTTATTAGGTAATATTGCAGAATAATTATTATGATTATAGATAATATTTCAATTGATTGAAGTAAAAATATAATATTTATTAAGTTATATAAATTAAATAGATTGTGTCGAATTATGTGACTCCTATATTATCTAATTAAATAAATAAACTGTGTAACTTATCTGTAATCGGTATAAATTTTGTGCCGAGTAGCTGGACCATCGTGGAGTAGAAACATATAAATTTTTGGCTATTTAAAAAAAAGGGGGTCCCTGGCATGCATTCTTGTTGGGTAGAAGTATTGAACCTTATGGCTTATATGAAAGACCCATATCCACTTTCTCTAAACCATTTCCTTAGCCCAAACACTACTTTCTAGCCCATAAGAAAAACATATGATACTGCATTTTAAAAAAAAAAAATATTAACTGTTTGGTGCAAGCAGAAGGGCCACACACTTTTTCATTCTTTGATTCTTACTTCTCTCTTTACTAACATCTAATCTGAATATTAGGAAACGAATTTAGTGATATTGAAATCATCTTTAAAATATTATAAAATCGATTTAGTAATATTACATTTATTTTTTCAACTGGGAAATGTTAAATTCAAACTCAATTGAAAAATAAAAACATTTTAATCTGATTCCCATTCTTCTTGCAAGCAATAAGTTCCCTTCCTAATTTATTGTTTTCCCAAAGCATGGACAGACACTTTATATTACCAAAAAAAAACAAATAATGGGAAGAATTTTGAATGCTAGATATAAGCCGGAGAATATATGTTTCTCATCCAAACAGAGTATTTATTCAATATATATATACACACACACATATATATAGATAGTCATTAGTTTAAATTATTAAATGATGTATAGTGTACTACTGTAGAAACCAAGTACATAAATTCTGTAGATATGGGAAAATTTAGTAATTGGTGATAAATTCTGTTTTCTCTTGTATTTATTTTGTCATTGAATTGGAAATGTTGTGCACTTTCCCTGGACTTAATGAATTAATTTCATTATTGACTAATAAAAGAAAATTGTTGGTGGGTCAATCATGCTTAATATGACTCTTTTTCCCATATATTTTTAGGAGTATGAGAACTAGGGACGTGATGCTGAATTTGAGATATTGTTGTTAAGCTTTTTCATTGATAGGTTAAGAGTTTATTGAAAATTTCTATTGTGATTTACTCTACCTTCATGCATTTTTCTACAAAGATCAGCTTCAAAAACCTTCTATAATAAAGAAATTTTCTCTCAATTTTGCATGGATAATATCTTATAATGAAATATCAAAGCATTTTAGCCTAACAATAATGTGAAATTATTTAAAAATAAATGTCAAAATTTAAATCTTAAAAATTATCTTATGCAATATTTCAAAAAAATTCAAAATAAATTTGATAATTATTAATGGTTTTTTCCGCGCTAATGATTAATTACTAATTACTCACCAATCACTTATATACTGATTATTTTTTAAAAGGAAAAATTATGCGATTGGAAGAAAATGAGATACTACTAAAGAGAAGGAAACAAAGAAAGGAAGTAAGGAGGCTGTGGAGTCTCTGAAGTGCCCTCCCTCCCTCCCCTGTTTTGAAATCCTGTGGGTTATTTAACATCCAATACCGAAGGCAGCACTCCAAGGCAAAACAAAACCATGGGCAGTTTTCTGTCCAACGCCAAAAAAATAAAAAAAAACCACCAACATATAAACTGGTTGCTACCTTCTCCTTATATACTGTCTCTATCCCTTCTTTAAAACTCCTTGTAATGGCACAACTCCCTATACTCTTTCGCCCTCTCTTGTCATTAGTTTTACGTCTGTATGGCTTGAACAGCCAATAAAAACTTCTTTTTATGTACATTTTTCTTGGACGTTGAAGAAAGAAACAAGTTGCTTTTCAGGAACCTGTTGATGATACGTCTCGAGTTCAGTCTTTCAGTTCTTGGTCATTTTGGGCAATAAGAAAGTCTGGGTTTTATTCTAAATTTCAGGTCAACAACTGGGTATGTTTCCTTTTCATGCTTACCCGTGCAAAATGGAAGCTTTTTTCTTTTTTTTTTTTTTTTTTTTTGTATCCCAAGATAAAGGTGCAAGCTTTAGTTAACTAAGGCATTAATTTCATCAATCTTGCGTCTAATAGGGAAGTGTTAGAGCAGAGATTAGTGAATCTTTGTTTTTTTTTTTTTTTTTTTAGTGGTTTGTTGTTAGGAAAATAGAAGAGGTTTTATAGTTTGGATGGAACACAATGGTTTACCTGGCGGAATGTTTTCAGGCATGGGATCAGGGATGCTAGGACTGGAAATGCCGTTGCACCACCAACAACAGAACCCTCAAAACCCACAAAATTCACACCACTTACAGCACCCACAAATGGTAGCCTATGCCCACCATGACCCTGATCATCAGCATCCACACTTGCAACAATCTGCAAAACATGCCTTCCCATATGCAGCTGCTTCTGCTTCCACAAAAACAAAGCCACACTCACCACTAAGTGATGAAGATGAGCCTGGTTTCACTGGAGATGACAGCACCAGTGATGGGAAAAGAAAGGTGTCCCCATGGCAAAGAATGAAGTGGACAGACAGCATGGTTAGGCTTCTTATAATGGCAGTCTTTTATATCGGTGATGAGGCTGTCACTACTGAAGGGAATGATCCCACTGGGAAGAAAAAGGCTGGTGGTGGGTTGTCACAGAAGAAAGGGAAATGGAAATCAGTTTCGAGGGCAATGATGGAGAAAGGATTTTTTGTATCACCACAGCAATGTGAGGATAAATTTAATGACCTGAACAAGAGGTACAAGAGGGTTAACGATATTCTTGGTAAAGGAACTGCTTGTAAGATTGTGGAGAATCAAAGCTTGCTAGAGACAACGGATTTGTCACCAAAAATGAAGGAAGAAGTGAAGAAATTGCTGAATTCTAAGCATTTGTTTTTCAGAGAAATGTGTGCTTACCACAATAGTTGTGGTCATGGCTCAAGTGCGGCTAATTCTGTAACTAATCACTCACCAGAAGTAGCTATAGATCAATCTCATGCTCAGCTCCCACAAGCATCTCATGTTCAGCAACAAAGGTGCTCTCATTCTTCTGAAAATGCCCAATTTGCGACCAATTCGAGGACTGAAACGGAAGGGTCAAAAATGGCAAAAAGGGGAAGGAATGAAGATGAAGAAGATGAAGAGGATGATGATGAAAGTGATGATTATGAGGATGATTATGATGAGGACGAGGATGAGGCAGTAGAAGGTATTTCAAGGGGTCAAAATGGGCAAGGACATGATGATGAAGATGACCATGAGGAAAAACCTCCGCGAAAAAATCCGAAAACAGGATTGTTCTCTCTATCATCATGTTTGATGCAGCAATTGAATAGTGAACTGATGAGTGTTATCCAAGATGGAGGAAAGAGCATGTGGGAAAAGAAGCATTGGATGAAGGTGAGGTTGATGCAATTAGAAGAACAGCAAGTGAACCACCAATGCCAAGCATTTGAGCTTGAGAAGCAAAGGTTGAAGTGGGTGAAATTTAGCAGCAAGAAAGAAAGGGAAATGGAGAGAGCAAAACTCGAAAATAGAAGGAGAAGTCTTGAAAGTGAGAGAATGGTACTTCTCATACGCCAGAAAGAGCTGGAGTTGCTCGATCTTCATCAACAACAGCAACAACTTTCTTCAAACAAAAGGAGTGACCCATCATCCAACACTGGATGAATTGTAATATAACAGGCTTATATTTTCATTAATGAAAATGGGTGTTCTGTATTTATTGTTAGTTTACATAATAGATCAGAAAAGTGGTCTTTTTTTAACCTTCATTTAAAGTTTCTGGATGGGAATAGGTATTATTTATTCAATGGTCTTGCTCAATGATGACAAGCTACAATACGAAATAGAGAAGCATATTGCTCGAAGGAATTAAGATTTCATATTTCATAGTGATTTTGGATTTGTATCATCCCTAGTCCCATTCAATTGCTTATAAAAAATGACTAAAGCTCTGTTCACGCCTGGTGGGACTCGAACCCACAATCGCCTGATTACAAGTCATCCATTAGGCCACAGACGCTACTGTTGAAACATTTTACTTCAATAAATTAGGGGCTTATTCATTTCTTGAATTCTTCTTTCCCTCCTCCTCCAAGAAGATTCCAGTCCGCATGCACACGAATTCATGAAAAACTATATATATCAGAACTCATATCTCATAATGGTAAAATTCATCTCCAGAAACACTAATAATGACAAGGCAACAACATTTGTATTAAGTTGACTATAAATGAAGCCTAGTCATTGGAATTGGAATTGCATTTGCAGATCAAACTAAATCAAATTCTGTCGATTGCAACAGCTTGACGTTCAGTAAGTCATAAGTGCCACTCTCTACGGTCTTAAGCGTTGCCACAATTGAAATCTTTCAGCAGTTTCGATACTTTTGTTTCTTCATCTTCTCATATATATATATAGATAGAGAGAGAGAGAGAGAGAGAGAGAGTTTAATCCAAGTTTGAGTCAGCGTATTTCGTTAGTTATATTTTATATTTCCATGTGTTGAATATAAGATATATTCACAAAATTGGAGTTCTAATAAAATTTAATACATCCATTTTCAAATAAACTTCGTTCACATAAATGAACTTTTAAACAAATTTCACAAATCCTAAAAACCTCTCAGATTGGTAAGTTTGGCTTCACGCTTCTTTAGCTTTTTTTTTGTTTACTTCAGGAAATAGTTGTACCTGAATAGATCTGAACTGATTGAAATATTATTCATTCCGTACGTAATCAAATCGAAGTTTAAATATTAAATTACAGGTTAGATCAAGTTTTCTAAAACTCATTCCAAACTCAATTTAATTAAATATAATATATACTTTATTATTTTGCATAATTAATTGCTTGAATTTTTAAACTTAATTATATATAATATATCAATATATAATTCTACGATATATATATATATATATATATCTTATTTTAAAAAAAAAAAAAAAAACAATACGGGTACTGCCTAGTAACTTAACCCATATACCCAAATTCGACCTGAATCAGAAAAGGTAACAAGACAGGCATCTATAACCCTTGTCAAGTTTCACAGTACTTAAACGTTTTTAGATTGTAATTTAGTAGAATCATTTGCAAGCCAAGCAGCCAATCAACTCAAAATTTTCTGGCTCAATGTAACTCATGGTCATACATCCCATGGAAAAAATAATTGCCAGTATACATACTTCAATAATTTCAAAACACAAGCCAGTCTTAAACCTAGAGGGAGATACCTCACAGGTTACAGTAGAATCTACTGTCAAAAGTGAAGAAAACATGCCCCGAAATTACTAGAGTGACATAACTTCAATCTTCAAGCTCAATAATCTTAACCACAGATGCGTCTCCAACTTTCTGGCAGACAACTACTCTGTCATGCGACTTAATAACTCCAGAGGCCTTTCCATGATCAAGAGCTACCTTTAAGACCGACTCATTTGTTGCACTTGTAGATTCTGCCTGCAAACCAATATAGTAAACCAGATTTTACAATTACAATCAATGAATGCTTCAACACCACAAACCAAAAAAAAGGGGGCTAGAAATCAGTTTAAAAACTGGAAGGTTCTCAATGCAGGAGTATCAAATCCTTCAACAAGTATCCAAGATTGCACTTAGACCAGGTTGACTGCAGAACTTCACACCACACTGTTTTACTACTTAAAAAGACAACCACATAATCAATAACTAGAAGCCTAGACTTCACATGCATATGGAGCAAAGAATGACAGACATGAGTATAAATCCTGCACAGAACAGACAATCCATATCCATAAGACTGATGATCAAATACAAACACCATGACTGGCCCAAGCCATGCCATTATTTGTTTTATCATACCATGAAGAGAAATACATTCAAATCGCGCAAGGCACTGTTTTAAGGAGTAAGGAGAAAGAAAGGTAAATAAAGGAATGGCACTCTCGGAATTTAATTTGGGAGGGAGTTTTATTTCAAGTGTAAATGGTCAGGAAACGCATTAACTTCAAACCTTCGATTCCCCTTAAGACTCCATTTTGGGAGAAACCAATTAAATTGAGTTTTGTCTCTTGTAATCTTATTTTCTTTCTTCTCAATACTAGTGATATTTTCGTTAATCTATTACTTTAATGAACCTACCGACTTCCTTCCAAACAAGAGGTCAAATAATTTAATCCACTTCTGTTCCCATTCCATTTCGCTCATTCAATTACTTTAATGAGTCACCCATCAAAACAAACTGTAAACATCAATATGGTCAACACAGAGAACCATCGCACAAAGACAATTATCATGCATCAACTAAGTTACCAAGGAAATTAAATGTAAAACAAATAACACTTACAGGATGTCGTGGATCAGCGAGCATAGGGAAGAGACCTCTAACGATGAGTGATTGCCGTGCCTGAAGATTGATATGTAGATAATAAAGTTCCATCAGTTTTATTTTAAGATGGTGGCATGAGGTAGAAGGAATACAAAATTCTACAATTAGAAAAAGATAATAGGAGAGAGGAGGACAACATAAAGATTTCTGATGATAAAAGCATCATATGTTAGACAATAATACTCCTAAAATCCTATGGATATTTTGCTAATTTCACAAACAGATTGCTATAATTTGGAAGGCTATCATTTGGTCATCACCAGATGAATCTCGAGTGCACAACCATTAATAATATACATAAACAAATAAACAAAGCACTTAAATTCAGAGAGCATAAGATATTAGAGTCAATAGCATACTTCAAAGGCACCACTGAAGCTCCATTTCAACTGATTTGTCTTAAGCCTGGGGATTACAACAGACATAACTGGCATTGACGGCCTATACTTGGCAATCAATCTGCATATGCATTGAGAAGGTTTAGAGGAATGAGTCAATATGATAGTTAAATATAATATAACTAACATTATAATGGTAAATAATAAATACAACTAGTTGATGCCTGCTACATTCACCACCACATGGAAAGGATAAAGAGGATAAACAGAGAATATATACCTAGCAGCCCTTCCTGATGAAGTAAAGCATATAATGACTGATGCCTTCACCTTAATAGCAGCTCGTACCTGGCCAAGAATTAAAAATGCTCATAAGAAAACGAACACAGAATATTAAATTGATTCAACAAATTCTTAAAAGAAAAATTATGAAAAGGCAACTATTAAATTGATTCAACAAATTCTAAAAAAAAAAATTATGAAAAGGCAACAATACCGCAGAGGAAGCAATAGATTCCAAGTGGGTCATTGGCTCTCCAATGTATTTGACTGTTTTCTTGAAATACATGTCTTGATTAAAAACCTTCTCTGCCTGCACAAAGTATGATAGAAGATCTAAAAAACTTATGTGCAAGACATGAAAATGATGAAAGAAAAATTATATATTATTTACTGCTTCAAAAACTAGATTTTTCCTGCATTTATTTTCATCAGAATTTAACAGTAAATTGTGTTCTGTGGATTGTCAGTCGGAGCCACCTTGATCAAACAAGGGCAATCTAATATTAGATCTAGGATAATGACGAAAAAACCGGTATAATATCATCGCAACCTTAAGGAATATGCCTTTTTTCCTTGCTGGATAAATAATAACAAGGAACCCAAAACTTTTTAGCCAACTCTATTCATTCTATGACAAGGTTGCCAGAGGAAGATCAGACCGTCTATAATTGCTAATAGATATAGTCTATAGTAAGGCTACATAGGAATCTTCCACTCAAGCAAATAGTTTCCAGACACCAAATCAATTGCTTGGATGATCATCCCTTACAGAATTTAATATCAAGAGTCCTAATTTTGGCCATTTCAAGCAGCAGCATATCATTTGTAAGCACTAAAAGGGCTAGAAATTTTTCAAGCTAAAACATCAACATATGAAACAGTCCCAAACCAATATAAGAGAATCATTAGAGAGGTAGCAGCTACTACCCTATTCATGAAAAAGCATCCATTGAGGAACAGATTCAAAGAACAAACAAGACAAAATCAGGCATTCTAGACCAGCTAAATGGTGACACTTATAAGAACAAAGGAAATATAGAGAGACTTACCTCAGCACAAATTTTACCAACAGTAGAAATGGTTTCAACAGGGTAAAGTCCACGAAGAGTCTCAGCACCAAGAAGAATTGCATCACTTCCTGCCAGAATTAGAGAAAATAATAAATTATTTTAAATGGTACACCTCAAAAAATACAAAGAACTGCACAAATAGTTAAAGCACATAAAGTAGACACCAACTCCAGGACACAATGCAACAAGCATGCGAAAAATAATCTAATCCAGTAATTACATATAGCATGCAAATAAATGATTCAGAAATACAAAAATTGGCCTCAATTAATCTTTTAAAAGAAAACGCCTTGCATTATAATAACAACGCACCATCTAAGACAGCATTGGCAACATCAGTTGCTTCTGCACGAGTTGGTCTCAGGTTATCCGTCATACTGTCCACAACACGAGTAACCACAGCAGGCTTTCCAGCCATGTTACACTTGTAAAGTGCAGCTTTCTGAAACAAGAACACCTGCAAATGCGAAGAGGAATTATTCAAAGAAATGTTATGAATGCACTATCAGGGTAAAATATCCTAGTCTTGCCTTCATGCAAAAAAAAAAAAAAAAAGAGTTTAGTACTTTTATGATATACAGATCTTATGCTCTTTGCATAGCCACTTGATCAGATGCACAACAAATTAATACCCTACTAACTGGGGTTTTGTTAGAATATAACTGACCTTCTCAGGGGGGAGATCTATGCCCAAATTTCCACGCGAAAGTATAATGCCATCAGCTTCTTGCAATATCTCATCAAAATGGGTCAATCCCTGAAAAATATAATTATAGAAATCCATGCAAAAAAAATGACAGCACTTTTAGTTGTACATTATTAGAAAATTCATAATAGCATAAGCTGACTTGTAAAGGAATGAAATATGCAGCTGACCTCTATATTTTCAATCTTGGCAAAAATTTGAGTCTGATAAAGGTCGCCCAGCTTAGAGAGATACTCACGGGCCTGTAATGCAGTGCATAGAACACTATCATTGAAGCTATACAAACATTTAGTTTAATTAAATAACAAGAGAAAGGTCACAGACTCTAGAAGGTAACATGCCATAGAAGCACATAGGTTCATGAACAGATCTTTACCTGCCGAACATCTTCTGCATGTCTGGTATAAGACAACGAGAGGAAGTCAATTTTGTTTTGAACTCCCCAAGTACTTATAACCTGAAAACAAAAAAAACAAAAAATTCTTTAAAAAAAAGCATGTAATAAAAGGAATAAACCAAAAATACCTCATCTAAGACCATAACTTAAAAAATACATTGCATATGCCTCAAGAAGGACAGCACCTGAAATTCTTGAATTACATTTCATATTAAACTAAGCATGTTAGAAGCAAGAGTGCAAAACTGACCTCCGTATCTTTATCAGAAAGAGTAGGCAGTTCAATACGAATTTGCGAGGCATGCAGAGTGAACAATGACCCAGCTAAAGTTGCAGAATTCTTTATCACACAAATGACATCATCACCCTTCACCTCAGAAACCTGCTCAGACCCAGTAAGAAATCCAATCACAAAATGAATTCAGTTTGGTTGCCAGACATGCATAGGATTTTTCTTCCCAACTAGTTTGATGTGGCATGCACAAGCATATATGACAAGGTTAATTTAATCAATTGGAGTCAAACTAACTTTTGACCAAAATAATAGAAAGCTTCCACATCGAAACTCTTTAAAATAATAAAGCATTTGTCTTTTTGAGTGGTATTGGATCAAAGACTTGGGTAATCGAAAGTTACCTTTACTCCTTCACCACTGAAGTCAAAGCATTGAGGAAAATAAATACATGCATTAATTAATAATCTAATACTCTATCCGTACCAAAAAAGTTATTCACTATTCCTTTTTGGAAAGTCCCAAAACACATGTCCACTCTCATTAAATCAAAAATATTTGTAATCACTTTTTCTAATTTACCCTTATTAATTATTAAGGTAAAGTATGTTTATTGTCCGATTAATATAATTAAGGATATAGATGAAAAAATACATAAGTTGACAAAATATTTAATGTATTTTCTTAAACAATGTGTAAATTATAAGGTGACAAACTTTTTTGGGATAAAGGGAGTATTTAATTTAACTAAAGAGACCTCAAAAGCAAAACAAAGGAGAACAAACTTAACCAAAAAAAAAAAAAAATCTATTTCATAACTATAATCCCATAGATTCTCTTCTGTTACCTCCAGCCACACAGACGTTGTTTCACTTCCCGTAAATAGGTATTGACCAATAAAAATAGTGTCCCCTGGCTTCACTGCCTGCAAAGACAGAAATCATGGTTTTATTATCATAGATGATTAATAAAATATTCAATTCTTTCAACATAAGAAAATTCAGGACACCAGTTCAATGTAAGTTAAAAATGTCACGATAATTCTGACATTTATGTTAAGTTTACACCAAATATTTATTCAAAGTTAAAACTATTGTTTGCAGCCCACTAGCTATTACTAAATCCAACTAAATTCCTCATTTAAGTGTCTCTGGCAATTTAATATAGATCATGGTTTTAAATATCAAAAGTTATGGCCAATTTGTCACGGATTTTAGGGTGCCAATTCCATATGCTTTGTTTTTGTAACCCCCCCTTTTTCCAAATCTCCTCTTAATCATCTGTTACAGCCAAAACAGCTGATATAGACGATTTCAACTGTTCAAACAAAAGGTAATGTCAATATTGCCGAGAAGAAAAAGGTAAATTAGAAAGGAAGAGGAAAAACATGCAAAATTGTAGAGAACAGAATAAAAAAGAGAAGAGGAGAAGAGACATGAAAAAATCAAGAGAAAATCCAAATATTAGAAAGAAACTCAAGAAAGTTTAAGCCATTTCTTCTAAGTCTTCTTGCACAGCTTCAAATTTGAAAGATTCAATCCCATTTTTCCCTTTGTCTTCCTGATATTCTGTGGCTTGTCTGAGTTACCCAACCCTGCCTTGGTGTAGATTGACTCAAATTACTCTCCCCTGTTTTGCTTTCTCCCCTCTACTTGCAATATGCAGCTTTAGTCAAAAAAGCTAACAACAGCTTGCTGTGTCTCTCTTCTTCAATAGGCGGTTTGGGCTTTTTGTTAATATCTGTCTCTTGGGTTTTGCTTTTGTGAAGTGCAAGCATTACATTATTGCTATTACCTAAACCTTAGCATGAGAATCCTTGTTCTTTGATTTATTATGTATCTAATTAGAGTAATTTTAGCACTTATTTTTTTATACTAAGACCATAAAAACATAAATAGGTTTAGCAGATAAATGTTAAATGAGTGATTTTTAGTCATATGGATGTTTTTTTTGGGAAAAATTCACAATATCATTAAAAGCGCCTGTTACATTTTGACCATGACATCACTTACACGTTTATAATGCTATCGTGATACTGTCTGTGATTGCAATTAAAACCTTGTTATAGACCATTTGTATATCTTTTCAAACCCCCCAAAGATAGGTTTGATAGCTTCATTTGAGATGGCTGAACTACGGGTTTATCTGAGATTTTAGTACTATCACTAACATTTCCATTAGGATCGACCAAATAGCAATGAGTGGGAATAAAATTGCGCAACAAGTTTGCCAACAAACAATCATTAAACAGAGCGATAAGGTCATAGTGATATTAAAACCTTAGATAGCCCGTCGAAATTGATGGGCAATAGTTCTGAGGAGGCCTCCTGTTCATGATTTGGTGTTAGTACAACCACAGCATCTGCCTGTAGTGAGATGGATTTCTCACTTTTATTAACAACCTGCAACTCAGGCCCCACAGTGTCCAGCATAACCTGAGGAATACAAATGATACCCTTTTACAAGAAGATCATCATAGCGGGTAAAAAAAAAAAAAAACTGTAACATGCTAAAACAAATGTTTCCAGAAGAAACTAAAGAACACCCAGAAATTCTAACCACAAAAATAGTAAAAATCACGAATAAGCGTTCTGTTTCCAGCGTCAAAACTGACGACATTGGCTTGCTAAAACTAATTTTATTGTTCGATATTGTCTCTATTCCTATTTTCTTTTAGACAGCACAAAAAACAAAATTTTTTTGTTTTTAAAAAGAAGGAAGAAGAAAACACAAAGAAACATACAGCACAAAGTTTCTTAGTGCTTTTAACAGCGGCCTTCAAGTTCTCCAATGTCTCCTGGTGGTACTCCGCCTCGCCCCATGAAAAATCGAACCGGCCCACTAACCACATTAAAAAAACCCGTTTCAGTTACCCGATCGATCAATCAATTTCCATAACGAAAAACAAAAGAAGCAAAAAATGACGTCGTAACAATTCACCTGACATTCCAGCCTTTAGGCAACCAGAAATAACGTCAACGGATCGAGATTTGGGACCTAAAGTCCCCACTATCTTCGTCATGGCAGGGAAAAAACTCTGCAAATTAACCAAACAAACAACAAGTCAAAAGAAAATCAAAGAAATTACAGATCTTTAAATAAAACTTTAAGGAAAAAAAAAAACTTACAGCCTTTGATGGCTCAAGGATGGAAGCCATCCTAATCGGCTCCTCAAGAAGGAGGTTACTGGAATGCATCTTCGCCGATTATTTAATAAATAGTAATAATACAACTGAAAATTGAACCGAAAAGCAACAAAATAGAGCTGAGATTGAAAGATAGAGAAAGAAAGAAGAGTTAGCGTTTGTTTGATTTTGAGTTGCTGATTAATAGTGGCGGGGTTAAGTGAGATGACCTTGGAATACGCTTTATGCTTGCTTTTTTATTTTAGGGGGCAAGGGCGTCTAGAACTACCGGAATACAAGGAAGCTATTGATTCCACTCTTCTAGATCGATCGCTTGACGCGCGTAGAATATATATATTTATGGCCATGTTTTTGGTTATCTCGAATCGAGTTGAAATATTTTGGTACAAACTTGATTTCCATGTTTTTGGTTCGCTCGATTCGGGTTAAAATATTTTGATCCAAACTTGATTTGATTATAAAATTTTAAAATTAAAACTCACTTTAATTAATTAATCAATATATGTTATTAATTTCAATATCAAAATTAATATTAAATAATTATTTATCATTTATCAAATAATTATATATAATATGTTGTTGTTTTATATTATATTATAAAAAACTATGATAAAATTATATACAAATTTTAAAAATTAATTGTCATATGAAAAATCCTTTTAAATGGAAAATTAAAAAACTAAAATAGTAAAAATTCTAAATGAAAAATTAATATCATATAATAAAAAATTAAAAAATAAAAATCATAAATATATTTTAAATAAAAAATTAGAAAACTTGAAAAATAAAAAATTAAATAAAAATATAAAATTTAAATTAATTTTATTGATTATTCAAAACTCTAAGTATATAAGAGTTAACGACGATATAATATATTATTAAAAATTATTTCATTCAAGTTTAATAAATTTTTTCTAAAACTATGTTATACAAAATTTAATGTATAAAATAGTAGACAATCATATATATATATATATATATACATTAAATTTTTATAAAAATAAAATTAATAGATAATTACTTATATATATATATATATATATATATATATATATATATATATATATATGTATATTTATATTTTATTTATATTTGTTTTATAAAAGAGTATATATTATTTAGTATT
>CATIWR010091745.1:0-17107 GCA_949677035.1 Omphalea diandra | reverse complement strand
CATTGTGCCTAAAGCTCTCCAATAATGTTGCACTATGTAACATGAAAATGAAAATGTGAGAAAATGGAGAAATGACAACTTTCCATGGAGAAATAACATTTTATAAAATGTAGTGAAAAACATGAAAAAACATAGAGTTTTTGAAACATGAAAACTTGCCCGAAGCACGAAAATGTAATCCAATTGAAGTTTTTGTGCAACAAAAATATTGCGGTGAATGTAATAATGTCCAAAATTAGTGGTTGAAATCGTCAAGTAATTAAAGGGAATTTCTTTAAATTTGAAGTGGAAAGTATTTGGCTATCTCTGAGTTCTTGTTGCCATTCAATTTGACATTTGATTGGAGATTGAACATTCAGCTACTTAATCAAATTGAGAGTTATATATTAATTTATGTTCATATGAACCAATAAAGAAATGTCAAATTGTTAATTTATATTTTTTGACCGGTTCTAAAAGATGTGTTGGAAATTGGATCAAGTCGCTCATGATGGATCAACCCAAATCCATTATGTTATACTAGATCATTGCTATTAGTAGTTACCCCATATAATACAACTCCTCATTAACTGATGGTAGCAGTTATATATGTAGAAAACAACACACAAAAAAGATATAGAGAGAAAAAGATACAAAATTAATCAACGTGAAAAAAAAAGACTTTTTGTTCTCTACAAAATTAATACTTAGGTCATGATAAAGAAAAGTTTTCTTGGTGATTTTCTTTTCAGACCAGTAACACAAATCATCGACCAACGATTAATTGAGAAATTGGGCAGGAGAAACCTGTAAATTCGATTGGTTTTTCTTATTGTTTTACTTATTCACCATTGGTATTAGAGCCCTTAGATTTGTATTCTTGTCTAAAAATATGGATTGATCATGAAATCATAACATTCTTTTTTAAGAAATAGTGATCAACTGAATTAGCGTAGGTCTCTGGAAAAAGAACTCAACAATATCTTCTTGACTGCATTGTGTAGTGAGTTGCTTCAAATTATAGCAAAAGAGGAACTAATGAGGCATGTGGTTTTGCCATGTCCTTGAATGGTAAAGCATGAATTAAATGAACAAAATGTTATAGATGATTGTATAAGTTGGTTTCTTGCAGGCTTTCCACTTGTTTGTTAAACAAAATATTATAAATTGATTCAGTTTGATCTTATTTTAAAAAAAAAAAAATTGAATAAAGAACAATTTGGATAAAAGGATAAACAACTTTTTTTTTTTTATGTACCACACATGTTACAGAGGCAACAAACAAAACCGAGTTTGGATATTGAGCAACTTTTTTCCTAACAACAATTTTATACAATTTCATTAACCATGAATATTGTTTTGCGTACATTTGTTCATGAAGTATGGTCGGAATCATGATTTGACATATATGCAGCGAAGGTACAAACCTTTATAATTAAAGCAATATTCTGTACAAACTATGAATCGTTGATTGTTAATGTGTGTGAAACTATTATCGGTAATTTGTTTGTTTGTTGGTTACTGTAGCATTGTATTTTGATTTCTTGTTCAAGGATTTGGATTTATTTCTTTTTTTTATTCGTAAGTGTAGTCAAGAAAAGAAATTCATTTGAATGATGCATAAAAACTTTTTTTAAAAGTTTTGAGTGGTTGAGCAAAATAATAATTTGTGGTGTTCAAGTGCTATTTTGATCAATTGAAATTAAAGCATATAATTTTAAAATTGCATAATATGGCAAATGAATAGGGAAATTGAGAGTTACAATCTCTCAAAGATGACAACTGAAAATTTTTTTAGGAAAAATATATATATAAATAATTAAATAAAATTTTAGATAATTAAATAAAAAACTCATGATGCTCAAGTTTTAGTTTTTAATTTTTTTTGACTTTTTCATACATTAAGATGTGTTTTTGTTACCTTGTTTGAGTATTATTATTATTATTTTTAAGATATATTAATCAATAAATATTATTATGTTATGTATATACTAATTGACACCATTTTTTTATATTTGTTATATAAAATTATGATTTCTCTATATAGGACTCCCTATGTGATAAGAACTTGTGCACATCGAGAAAAGTTAATAAAATCATTGAAGATTTCAAGAAAATACGTATGGATCGTAATGCTAATTTTTATGGTTTGAAATTTTTGGTGAATTATATTATCGATGTGCATGCAATAATCCAACAAATTGTTTGGACAAGAGATTTTAGAACAGACTATGATAAGTACATAGCTTTATAATAAGTTTCATTTGATTTTCATCATAAATAGATATTTTATTATCTTTGGGATTCAGAAATGAGGAGTAAAAAATATAGATCTATTGTAAAAAAAATTTGTACTCAAATATTTATCATGTGGAACTGACAGTATCAAACATTACACTAATGGTTATAAGTTTCGTAGTGGGAGACAAGTTAGACCAAATTTCAAATTGGTGTCGAATGTCAGTTATGAGCTGTCTATGAAACTTTATAATAAGTTCATTAGTTTGATTCCTGTTCATTTTCAATGGTTGTAATTTTATTTATTATTGACTTGTTTATGTAAATATTTCTTAGTAAATATGAAATATATTATTCTATTCATTGCATTTTTTATATATCTTATATTGATCTCTTTATGAATAATAATAATAATAATATTTGCCTATATAATTACTATGATAAAATTATGCATAATGTGATAAATTAATGATGATTAAATATATAGAAGTAGATGATGATTGTGAAACTTAGTGAACTTTTGATTCTATACTATATGTGAAATTATCAGTAATTTATTTGAAAATTGTGACAACATTTATGTGTGTTGTGCTAGTCATTGCTACAAAATGGGATTAGTTGATCATGTGCAAGTATGTTTTTTTTTGTGTAGAATTATCTTATGAAATGTCTATTATTTCTAAGAATATTATTGTTGATTGAAGAAAGGTGAAAAATTGAATGGGGATAATTAGGAAATCTGAAGTTCGAAAATCCAATATGTCCTGAAAGAGCAAAAGACTCTTGAAGTTTTGAATCATGTCTTGGACGAACCTGAGGATGTCAATACGGCTTAACATCGTAAGGACTGTGAAGCTTATGAAGCTTAGAAGAAGAAGAATTCACTGGCTCGCATTACTTAGCTGAGTAGCTTGGAGAATGATCTCATACGTGAGTTCAAAGACTTTGATATTATTAAGAATATATGGGAAGCTATAAAGTTGAAGTTTGTGGCACTTCTATCATTAAATTGAGAAAACTCACTATTAAGTTTGATACGTATAAGAAACGCTCTAATCATAATATAAAACAACACTTAAGAAAAATGTCTAATATGATTAGTTAGTTGAAAGAAGTTAACCATATCCTTACTGATAAACAACATGTTCTAGTTGTTATTCAATCACTGCTTCATAATTGGGAGCACATGAAAGTGCATCTTATTCACAATGAAAGCATCAAGACTATTAATGATGTTGCAAGTTATTTAGAACTAGAAGAAGATCATATTGAGGCATCAAGGCTTAATATTGACGCGTATATGGCTAGCTCAAGCTCGAAAGGTTGGAAGAGCTTCAAATGCAAGTCATATGATGGGTACAAGGGGAAAGGATCTAAAAGGCACAAAGTTGGTCATCCTGAAAATAACAATAAAAATAAGGCAAAAGGTAATATGGCTCATCCTAAGAAGAATAAAGCTAAGGCCAAGTGTTATAATTGTGGCAAAGAGTTTGCTCGTAAGTGTAATGAGCCAAAGAAGGTACAAATGTTTGAAACACTTTTAAAAGTTTCTTACGTTTTTGAAAGTGCCCTTTATGTTTCAAGTTCTATTTATTTAACTGAATCTCATCCTTTATAAACTGTAGACTCAGGCACCACAGACCATATAACTAAAGATTATGATGTGTTCGTAGAATTTGGTCAAATCCCATATGGATCAAAATGACTTTATGTGGGAAACAACTCTTGAGTTGAAGTTAAAGGAGTTGGCACCTACAAGTTGAATATGCGAGGTGGACGGACTTTAATCCTCCATGATGTTTTATTTGCTCTATACATTCTACGAAATTTAGTTTCTGTTATTATTCTAATGCAATTTGGATATGCTTCGAACTTTTTATGACATTTGTCTTAAAGTTTCTTTGAAAAAACTTTTTTTGGACCTGGTTATTTATTAGATGATTTTATTGTAATGGATGTGGATAATGTTCCATATTGTAATAACCATAGTTTTTCTCTTATCACATATTTGAATGTTTCTAATAATTATGTGAATACTTGGCATGCTAGGCTAGGTAATAGAGGACAATAAAGAATGGATATATTAACAAAAGAGGGCTTGTTTGATCAAATTGAAAAAGTTAATCTATTAACATATGAACATTGTCTAGTGGGAAAAATGGCTAAAAACCGTTTGGTAAAGGAACTAGAGCTGAATTTCCATTACAACTAATTCACCTTGATACTAATGAATGTAAGAGGTCGACATAAAGGTCTCTATTTCATCACATTCAAAGATGATTGTACATCTTTTGGTCATGTTTGCTTCATTTTTCACAAGTTTGAAGCTCTTGAGTGCTTTAGAAAATATATTAATTTAGTTGAGAATCAATTTGATATAATGATTAAAATGTTAAGAACTGATTGAACACATGAATATTTGTCTAATAAGTTCAACCACTTATGTGATGATAAGGGAATAGATGGACAGTTAACAATTCCTGGCACTCTTCAACAAAATGGAGTAACATAAAGAAGAAATAAAACTCTTTTAGAAATGGTTAGGTCAATGATGACCCAAACGAATTTACCTATCACCTTTTGGGGTGATGCATTGTTAACAACTACTTATATATTTAATAGAGTACCTTGCAAATTGATAACTTCCACTCCTTATGAACTATGAACTAAAATAAAGCCAAATTTAAGTAATTTAATGCTTAAGGGTTGTGCAATCCACGTTCATGAACCAACTCATCAATATGGAAAATTAGGTCCAAGAGGGAAAAAAAAAGTGTATTTATAAGATACTTTGAACATTCTAAAGGATATGTATTTATTGGTGAATAACCAAGTGAGAGTATAACTAAGTTTGAATCTCAGGATGCTACTTTTCTGGAAAATGATTTTCCAATTAAGGGTGAGATCAATCAATCTTTATCTCTTTATGAGAGTGGAGATCAAAACGATTTGATTGTTGCAAATCATTTAATGTATATACAAGATGAACATCCAATCGTATCTCATCCAAGTGGGAGTAAAACAACAGATAAATCTATTGTAGAATAACAAATTAGGCATAACAATCGAGGATTAGTTCCAAAAAATTATTTTCCTATTGATAGGGAAACTTTTATGATTGCAATGCAAGATGATGAAGAGCCAAAGAATGTTAAAAAAAGCTTTTACTTGTTTTATTAAGGAAAAGTGGCTAATAGCAATATAAGTAGAGATGGAGTTAATGAGATCGAACAATGTATGAAAATTAGTTGATCTTCTTAAAAGACGCAAAATGATTAGGAAAAAATGGGTTCTCAAAGTCAAATGTAAGGTTGATGGTTCAATTGAAAGAGATAAGACACGTCTTGTAACCAAAGGGTACACATAATAAGAGGGAATTGATTATGAGGAAACTTTCTCCCCTGTTACAAGATTTACCTCCATTCGCTTGATTTTAGCCATAGTTATGAGTTTATATTTAGAGTTATATCAAATGGATGTTAAAACTGCTTTTCTAAATGGAGAACTGAAAGAGGAAATCTATATGGAACAACCAATAGGCTTTGTTTCTGAAGGTCAAGAGCATAAAGTGTGCAGACTATTAAGATCAATTTATGGACTTAGCATGCTTTCAGATAGTGGTATTTCAAATTTCATCAAGCAATCATTTCATATGATTTTACTACGACAGATAAAGACCACTATCAAAAGATCTAAAAATAAATTTGTGATTCTATCACTTTATGTGGATAACATACTATTGGCTAGAAATGATAAAAAGTATTTATTGTCTATGAAAACATGGTTGTCCTCTAATTTTAAGATGAAGGACATGGGGAAAGTTGCCTATTTACTAGGCATAAAAATTACCAGAGATCGCTCTAAAAGGATGTGAGCTCTTTCACAAGAGTCACACATCAAAAAAATTCTTGAAAGATTTTACTTATAAGATTGCAAGCCCATTGATACTCCTATCACAAAGGATCAAGGTCCAAGTTTGAAACTGTGTCCAAAGACTTCATAAGAAAATGACAAATGGTGAAAGTTCCTTTCTCAAGTGTTGTTAGAAGTTTAATGTATGTCATGATGTGTACAAAGCCTGATATTTGCTATGCTGTTAGAATGGTAAGTAAATATCAATCTAATCTAAGAAAAATCCATTGGAAAGCTGTCAAAAGGATACTTCGATATCTCAAAGGCATTGTTGGCTACTCATTATGTTATCAAGGGAATGATCCTCATATTGTGGGCTATACAAATGTTGATTAGGGAGGAGATTTAGATGAGCAAAAATCAACCTCTGGATATATTTTAAATAATTGAACAATTTCATGGAGTAGTAAGAAAAAATCATGTATAACATTATTTACAATGAAAGCTGAATTTGTTGCATTTTCAATAGCAGTGCAAGAGGTTATTTGGCTTAAGAGGTTTTAAGTCACCTACAAATAAATAAAGATGCATTGAATTCAGTATTAGTGAATAGTGATAGCCAAGCTGTAATTGCATTCACGAAAGATCCCAAGTGCCATTCAAAGACAAAACACATTGACATCAAGTATAATTTTGTGAGAAATATGGTTGCAGAAAAGGAAGTTAGCATAAAATACATATCTACACACAAGATGATTGTAGATCCATTCACTAAACCCATACCTAAAGATGTATTTAATGGTTATGTTAAATCTTTAGGAATGCGTAGATTGCGACATAATTGTATTGTACTATATAGAAAATAATTTGTAGTTCTTCCTCTCTCTCTCTCTCTCTCTCTCTCTATATATATATATATATATATATATATATATATATATATATATATATATATATATATATTTCTCAAACAATGCCAACTAGTCTTATTAGTAAGGACTATTAAGTTCAGTACTTTATTTTGTACCACATACACACACATTTATGTTACATTAAAAATATAAGTGTGTTAGACAAGTATGAGATTGGCCTTCTCACATGTGCAATCGCCTCCATCACTTTGTGTGAATGAAGATGAGACAAATTTAAATATTTTTATCTAGGTAATAATAAAGAGCTCAAGTTTAAATATGAATATCGTTAATATATAAAATAAGAAAAATATCATTAGAATTGATCAAATTGACTATTGCAAAATATCACCTTACCTGTTTTGTTGCCAGATTGGAGTTCTAATGAAAATTAGAATGAGTATGTAGGTGGATTCAAGTTAGATATTATGTCTAAACTATAGTTTGTACAATGTTTAAGAAAAGACATACTCTTCATGAGAAAGAAGATAACACTATAGCATATGATTCATACCATATGTGCAAAATTTGACTAATAAAGATAATAAAGTATAGATCTCAACTTTGCTATGGTGTGAGACCCTTGAGAGCAAAAAAAAAAAAAAATTCTCAATTTCGGTACCCTCGTTACTTTGATTTGTTTCTCAATTTGTTATTTAATGTTTGCTATTTTAAAATGTTACCAAAAGATCATGAGTGATTCAATTTATTGAAACACTTTTAGAAAAACGAGTTAAATAAATTTGCGAGATAAGAAGGGTAAGATCATTTTCTATAATAATTATCACACTAAGTTGTATTCATACGTTGATCAATTATATTTATCTTTATGTTAAATACAATTATGAATATAATAATATAAATATATAAATGAGATTATGGGAGAAAAATGTGATAAATGATCTTGAGTACAACATACAAAACATACTCAAATATATTGTTTAGAGCATATATATACTCTTAACAGTTATATATTAAGAGAGCTCTAAGAGTATGTTGGTCACACGACCTATTTATCAAATATGAAATTATGCAGAGATATAAAGATAAATTAATCTTATCATGTGCGAATGAAAGATGTCAGAAATTGGATCGGGTCGCCTATGATGGATCAATCCAAATCCATTATGTTATAGTGGATAACTGTTACTAGCAATTACCACATATAGTACAACTCCTTAGTAATTGTTTGAAGCAGTTATATATGTAGAAAACAATGCACAAAAAATATATAGAGAGAAAAAGATACAAAATTGATTAACGTGAAAAAGAAAAAATTTTTTGTTCTCTGCAAAAGGAATACTTAGATTGTGATGAAACAAAGTTTTCCTTGTGATTTCTTTTAAAACTAGTAATACAAATTATTGACTATCGATCAATTGAAAAATTCGGTAGAAGAAACCTGTAAATTCAATTAGTTTTTCTTACTGTTTTATTTATTCATCACGATGGGAAGAATATATACACATGTAATTAGTTATTAGCCAAAAGTCGACGCTCATTAGAGTCTGCCAATTCATCTCCGTAAGATATTGAATCAATTGCTATGAACAAAGGTACTGGTCTGGGTGTTATCCATATCCTATTTGCAATGTACTCCTAAGATAGGGTCTGGATGGAAGAGGTGACTTCCCATCTAGCCTTATGTTCTAGACAATGTTTCTTTATTGTTTGCTTAATGCATTTTTTCCCTTTCCCTATGATGTTTCTTTATTGTTTGTTTAATGCATTTTCTCCCTTTCCCTCAAAGAAATTACATGTGACATGGAAGAGTCTTTGGTATTTAGGACAAATACTTTCCTTTCATGTATATTATTCTTGGTTATCAAAAAATATTAATTATTTATGATTTTTTATGTAATTTCTAAAATTTAAAAATTTGTTGTATATTTAAAAAGTTTATTTTTATTTATAAAGGTTTATTATGTTTTCTTAATAAAATTTTTATTTCCTATATAATTAGAGTTGAGCCAATAAATGGGACCCATACTAACATATGTATCAGTATTCGTTGGTTATTTTAGTATTAATAATATTGAGATTTTAGCTCAATATTTTTGTGTTTTTTAGTATCGGACTTTATTATTCCTATTGTCATTATCATTTTCTACCATTTTTATACTTTTCATTTATTTTAGAAGTTTTGTAATTCTATTACTTCTTTATAAATCTATAATTAATTGGAAATGTGCAAAATAGTTATAATAATAAATTTAAATAAATTAATATTTATTTTAATTAATTAATTAGTTAGTTGAATGATTAATTATTATTTTATAAAATTATTACCAAGTAAATAAAATAATAAAATAAAAATTTCAAGATTTGTAATTATATAAGAAGATAATTATAATAAATGATTATCTTTTAATTCATATCTTCAATTTAAAAAAAATATTAAATTTGAATGAAGTAATTTATGACGATCAATCAAACAAATATTAAGTATTTTATATACCTGAATTGAATTAAACTAAATTAAATATGTCAAATTGAAAAAAATAATATATAGAGTTTTAAAAATTAAATATTAGAAAAAATAATAAAAATTAAATATATGTCAAATAGATAGAGTTTTGAAAAAAAAACTATGAACTCAATACATATTTGTTCTAGATTTAAGTTTCTATGTCTTAGGTTGCTTAAATAATAGACTGAATAAAATTTATAGATCGTTTTTTATTATAATTGTACTAAAACTAAGACACATATTTAGATACTTGAATGGATTAAACTAAAATTAGGATGGTTTAATACTTAGCTATATTCAATTGAATTTTGCACCCAATATAATGAAACTGAAAATAATTAAATCAAACAAAAACTTAATTTTTTTCTATTATATTGGATGTATATATTCGGTCAATACAAAACTTGTATTTTAACAAAAAAAGATAATATAATATTTAAATATAAATAATTATGGATATAATAATAATAATTTTATTTGAATAGTTATAAATAATTTTTTAATTAATTTAATATACAATTTTTTATACTCAATATAGCAAAAAATTTTCAAAAATTCAATTAAGTTCATTCTAAGCATTTTTGTAATAGGTCTGACTTCATTTATCATGTTTTTTTTTAAGAGATATGGTGTTTAATAAAATTAAAAATAACAATTTTTTTGGTATAAAATTGCTCACTTCCATATAAGTAACTTTCAAGAAAATAGTAAGTTATTTCTTGAGAAGTTAAATTCTATGATGTTTGTTTTGAATATTTTAATATATCATAGTCATATTTAGTTTATCCACTAATTTTTAGAAAGTAGTTTTATCTCATTAAAAAAATTTATTTAAAGAGATAATTATATAATAATTTAAGAAATGTTTCTCATCTAATTAAAAGAAGTTGCATTTAATAATCTCATTCTCAACAAGTTATTAGTTCTATATTGAAAAAATTGAGAGGTAAAAAAAAAAAAGTTCCTTTTAACTTTATACTTCCTTATAACTAAATATGAAAAAAAATATTATTTTCCTAGAAATTCTATTAGTTTGCCAACTTCTTCAAAACAAACAAGATTTAAATTGTTGTTTGATAAAATTGAAAATTAAATGGTAAATAATTTAAATACTGAAAATATAATTTAACACTAAAAATTTTAAGACTTGAGTTTTTATTGAATTAAAAAAAAAGTTAAGTCAAATCAAAGAGATAAGTTTAAATTTAGAAAACTATTATTTTAGAAAAGATTATCAAACAATTTGATTTCAATATTTTAAAATTTAATATCGTATTATCAATAGGAATGATAGTAGTAAAAATAGTTATTGTGGTGAACATTAATAATTATGAGCGAAAGGTATATTAATAAAAGATATTAAAATATTAACTTTTTTGTTATTTAATCCATTAAATAAATATTTTTTTTACTTACTAAATTAAGTATTTATTAAAATTAAGTGTTTAATAAAAAAGTATTATCAAACACACTTTAGCATTACTGTTTGAAAAATATGATTTTGAGATAAATAATAAAATAAATTTTTTCTCATATGTGATTATAAATTTTTTGGATATAAATTTTATAATTAAAAAATTGCAATTGATAGAAGTTTACAAGATAATTTTTTTCAAAATCAAATTTTTTAGTCATTAATTTACATTGAAAAAAGTTATAATCAATTAGGAGAGAATCTTTTTTATTTTTTTTATCTTAAAATCAAAATTTTTTAGTAGCAATACCAAACATGCTTAAATTCTAAGAACTTAAAAAAAGTATTATTGAACAAGCTTAAAAAAAAAGTAAGCATTGAGTATTTTAATTTTAAGTGATTATCAAACACTTTCTTAATTATGTTTAATTATAAAAAAATATTCTAAGTCTAAGAAATAAGTATAAAATAAAAAAATTATATATTTTATAAAAAGTTATCATATAATTTAATTTTAAATATTTTAAAACTTAATTCTATTATCACAGTAGAATTATATCCTTATCAATAGAAATATTAATGGTGAAAATAATTGTGAGGAAGAAGGTGATGACTATGAGTACAAAATATATCAATAAAATATTAAAATAATGATTTTTTTTATTAATATTTAATAAAAATATTATTAAATATTTTTTTAATCATAAAAATACTTAAAATATTAAGAATTTTAAAAAGATATTATCAAGCAAACAGAAAAAATAAATATATATTCAGTCCGTATATTTTGACCAAAAGAGTCCACCATGACGGTCCAAATTTTCGACGCCAGCGACGACAAGCCCAAGGCTATAATAATATCTGGCCCTTTCTTTTCCCGTTAAAACGTAACCCCTATTCTGCAGCTGTGGACGCTCTCTGCAAAATCCTCAATTTCTTAAACCTGTCTAATAATAATAAGCAGCAAGCAAAGCTCCAATTGCTATCAATTACGTAAACAAACCATGAAAAACTTCCAATCTGCACCAATTAATGGCGGAAAAGAAGTATAGATTAGGTGCAGCGATGGGCGACTACGGGCAGTTACAGGAGCTAGCTAGGCACCACCTAGTTTCGTTTGATTTCATGGTGGAAAGAGGACTAGAAATTATGTTGGATAATATTAAGCCCGTCAAAATCCACGATTCCTTCACCAACACCACTCTCAAACATATCCTTTTCTTTTTTGAAAAAAACATTACATATTGTTTGTTTGTTTGTCTATAGTTTAATTTCTTTAAAAATTGCTTGTTTTCTTGACTGGTAACTTACTGTACTTTGAGTAATCCCAGAATATACGAGCCTGTAAAGCAAAGTTCGGGAACCAAACACAAGGGCTTACTTCCTTTTGAAGTTAGTTTTTCTTCCTTTTTTTTGCTATGTTAATTTCATCGTTTACCTGTTAATTGGTTGAATTTTTTTTTTTGTTGTTCTATTGGGAACCATTGTCGACAGGCAAAGATTTCTTCTGCGGAAAGTTTGAGGCGGATGTTTGTTTCGAGTATCATGGCAAGACGGCTATAAGAGAGAAGTACAATTTTGGTCAGTTTCCTATTATGTTAAGGGTTAGTGTTCTTTTTGTTAGTTTCTACATTTTATCAGAAGTTGTGATTTTCAGTTTGCATCTTGGTAGAAATCTTGTATTTTTTTTTCTTTCTTGGGTATTAATTTCCTAAGTTTCTAAATGTAGTCAAGGCGTTGTCACTTGTATGGTGCTGATTCCCAAAAACTGATTTTCCTGAAGGAAGAGTCAGCAGAGATAGGCGGGTAAGTATGAATCTTGCTTTTTGCATTTGGGACACTCTTTCTCGGGCCTTGGTATTGGTTCCTATTACTTGTCATGCCTTGCAGTTTATTGCAGCAGGCATAAGTTAATAAAGTTGCTAAAACATTTTGTGGTACTTGGCTGAGATTTGATACACTGGCAGTTAAGGCAACTGCATCATACTGGATTAGAAGTTTAATTTATTGGAGCGATAATCAGGAAAAAGTACCTCTTGTTTATTGATAGGGTCTTTCTTCATGATCTACTGAAATATTAAGGCAAGATGCAGATATCATTAAATTTAGGAGTCACCAGGGCTCATAATTTCTACATCATATTATGGTTCATTCTAATAGTTTGCACCATAATAATTATGATGAAATTGATTGTATGATTTGTGTTGGTTATCTTATCACAAAATATATATAAATTGTTGAGTAAAGCATCAAAAAGGAATTCCATATTCAGAAGGAAAGAAAAAAAAATACATTAATAGGGGAGACATGGCAGCAACTTTTAGTAGATGATATAGATCATGCATGTGAACCTGGTCGATAACTTTTTTTTTTTTTTTTTTAACCATTGATGCGATTATTTCAAATAATTCTTGAAGTATTGGTTACAAAAAGAAAACTATTATCTTTATGTATTTCAACTTTGTTGAATGCTTAAATACTTCTACCCAATATTTTTTTTAATAAGATATTGTTATTCAATATGGACAGAATCATTGTTATTCAAGTTCTCGTAAAAGGACTTTGATAAGATAACTAAAAAGATATTGTAGGGTTCATATGAAATTGCAAATATTGGGATTTTAAAAGTTACTGAGGACATTTTCTCTAAAACATAAATTATTCCTTTAGGCACTCTTTATCTTTGTAGCATATGGAATGGAAAAACACCTGCTATAAATGGGTTGTGAAAGCATAAGTGGTAGCTTTTTTTTTTTTTTTGGAAAATGTAAGGAGTAGAGTAGTACTTGCTATATATTAATCACATCAACATAGAAATATTCATGTGGAAAAAGCTTGTTCCCTGTTTAATTTATAGTCATTGACACTATAAATTTGTATAATTTGCATTATACTTATTGCAAGAGTTTTCTATCTTTAGATTAAGATTTGTTATTGTGATAATCTCTGAGTCCATGGTGATGGATTCCTTTAAGGAGAATCCTTTTGTATTTTTCCTTTTTCATTGTAAATTGTTCATATTAGCACCTGCTTTGTTCAATTAGTTTTATCAAGTTATGGACTTTTTCATGTAATACAGATACTTCATTTTGAATGGGCTTGAGCGAGTTGTTGGGTGTTTAATAATGCCAAAGCAGAACTATGTAAGTAACAAGCTTTCTTTTTAATACCAATGTTGTGATAGATAAGAGGCTAAATATGATGGGTATTCTACTCAGGCATTAATTTTTTTTTTTTTTTTTTTTTAACTTTTCTATGTGTGTAGTTAATGATGATATTGGTGTTACTGCTGGATATATAAAACAGTAATGAGGTTTACAAAAGTTTATTGTTTTCTATCTTGCAATTTGATAGTATCTTTGTTTGTGAAGAAAGAAATAACAATGGCGCACATTTCTGTTTTTACTATCTTCCAACAAAATATTTTCATCTTCTTTCTGTTTTGGATTGTGTGAATGTTTCAGCCAATGAGTACAGTGCGGGGTTCATTTCGTGATCGGCGGGAAGGATACACTGATAAAGCAGTTGTCATAAGGTTCTTACTTTGTCAACTTCCTGTTCTATTCTTAATATTGATGAACAACATATGATGCATTTGGTTTGTTGGTTCTAATCCCCAAGTCTTGATTGATTAATTTGTGTAATTTTTATTACATTCTTATCAAGTGCTTGAAATGATGTCATCCAACTTAAGTTTTATTTTCTTTTTCTTTGCTTTTCCTGAGTTTTTAGCACAGTCTTGATGTTGTTCTTCGTGAGCCTTTTGTCATTTAGATAAAGTTAAAATACAACACTATGTGGTGCTGAATATTGTAGGGTGCTTCACTTCCAATATAACCTCTCTGGTACTCCCATGAACTGCTTAAAAGAAAGGCATACCCTGTGGAAATAAACATTATTTGTTTAATTCTCAAAATCATATTGCACATAAATTTCAGTAGTTTGAATCACTGGATGCTGAGTACTACCATGAACTGCTTAAGAGAGAACCATATCCTGTGGAAATAAAATTATTTTTTTTAATTCTCAAAATGATTTTGCAAAGAAATTTCAGCAGTTCAAATCACTGGGTGCCATATGTTTCTTTTTTTCTTCTGTAATTTAGTTTACATTCTATAGATTGATTAGAAATCTTGCTTCATCTCTCACTTTCTGCAACATGCATGAAGACTGAGCTTCCCTGTTCTTTCATATGGTCTCAACATGCCTTCCTAAAATATATGAAATAATTCTTTGCTAGTGACTACATCTTGCACAATAAAAACCTTGATCCTGTTACTATTACTGTTCTAAAATGTGCTTTCTTTTAACTGGGTCAGTCATCA
Organism: Omphalea diandra; assembly: GCA_949677035.1. Lineage (NCBI taxonomy): Eukaryota > Viridiplantae > Streptophyta > Magnoliopsida > Malpighiales > Euphorbiaceae > Omphalea > Omphalea diandra. Next base: position 1,918 of record CATIWR010091745.1, on the reverse strand, counting down.
GATTATTTTTATTTTTATTTTTTTAATTCACATTCCATGTGTGTACGAGAATACCGATCAGTTAAATTGTACTATCTTCGTAGTGGCAGTGCAAGACTTGGAGTTTGGTAAGTAATTCTAAGTTTATACCTCCTACAATAACTGATTTTTCCTTTAATGACACACAATTGATATTATTTTTCTTCAATTTGTTTTCTCAGGATACAGAGAAAGGAATATTTGCTTCCTGTTGGCATTGTTCTGAAGGTATCATGTTCCATTTAATTCTATCAATGAGTAGTAATGCTTTTCATTTATATTGGAGCCTTACTTATGTAATACATGAGATATTACTCTGAGGTTCTATAATCCTCCAACGACATTATGGACTTCTCCTTGGATGATATATCACCTTCTCTGAAAATTGAGGTGAAAAGTTTGTTGATAGGAACCTAAATTTCCAGTTTACTGTCAACATATATGTATTTAGTTGAATGGTGTCATGGTGCATTTTTCCAGCCTCTATGTTTGATAAAATATCACTAGTCAATGCATATTTTGTTCCTTTGCTGGTAGATGGTGCAATGGATTTAACTTCTTTGGTTCTTATGGTATTATTTCTTGACTTTTATTAACAGGCACTTTCTGAGACTACTGACCGGGAAATTTATGAGAAGTTGACATGTTGCTATGATGAGAAATATGAAAAGGCAAAGGGAGCTGTCGGCTCTCAGCTTGTGGGTGAAAGGGCAAAAATTATTCTTGATGAAGTTCGAGATTTGTCTCTTTTCACTCAGGCTAAATGTCTGCGGCATATTGGTACTTGTGGTCTTACTGGTAGCTTCCCCTTTTTTTTTTTTTTTTTGATATCTAATTCATTAACTAAGATCACTTCTGTTCACAGGGGATCACTTCCAACCTGTCATGGAAGGGCTGGAGACTGAAACTTTCTCTAATGTAAGTTAAATCTATGCCTGAGCTTGATACTTTCTTTATTTCATTGTTTAGATAGTAGAATTAAAGAACATGAAATTAAAATAAGGAACATGTTTGAAGTAAGTTTACAGAAATTGTGCTTGTCTGTTTCTGTTGGCTAGCTCATTTGGTTTTATTTTTATTTTATTTATTTATTTATTTCGTTTGCAGGTGGCCCATGCAGTTCTGAAAGACTACATATTTCTTCATCTTAATAATTATGATGACAAGTTCAATCTGCTCATGTTAGCTACAACTTCTCTCCTATGTTAATTTGTGCAAGCCAGTTACATTTTTAGGAATATTGCTAGGCCATTTGTTTTTGGAGTTCCTTTCTTTGGATTGAAGATTTTATACTCTTCCTCGTGTTTAGATCATAATTTGACTTTGCTTGTTTAGCTTCATGTTGCAGAAACTTTTTCCTTTGTAGACCAGATTTCTGTGCCAGATAACCCAGATGCCTTGCAAAATCATGAAGTCTTACTTCCTGGTCACCTTATCACCATTTATCTCGAGGTAGAAATAATTAGATTTGAAATTTCTTGAAGGAATGTTGTTTTGAATCCATTCCTAAGAGCGTAGATTCAGCTAAAGAAATACATGATTGAAGAAGGTATTAATTCTGTTTTAGTGAATATAAGGAGGGATTTGAGTATTTAAATTTTGTTGATACTTTAGCTGGTGAGCTGTTAGAACTATATGTTCTGTTGTAACGTTGTTCATCACTTGATTGCCATATTCTTCTGAATTCATGATGTTAGGTACCAGCTTGACGTGGGATTCAAAATTGATCTTTTTTTAAAATTTCTTGAATGGGTATTATAGTTTGTAGATATTTTTCTGGTTGATTATATTTATAAATAAAGATGAATGTAGAGAAAGCTTGATTTAGACTTTTAGATGAACTTGAAACACCTGGAAATGTGTAGTTTTATATACTTTCTCCAAGGTTGGTTGAATCTTT
>CATIWR010091712.1:0-16531 GCA_949677035.1 Omphalea diandra | reverse complement strand
ATGAACAGACCATAGTAAAGATCAAAGCTATCCCCTGCTGTATTTTCCACTAAATTTAACAAAGTTTCATAGCCTTTAGTGTTGATCGGCGTTGACTCCAACCCCAACTTTTCCAAAACCCTTCCTACAGTATGTGTGATGAATTGTGATCCAGCTGCATGCCAATCATGTTCTGCACAGGACATCTCCACCATTCGACATCCTTCACGAGCAAAAATATCAAGAAAACGATCACACCGTGATACTCTTGCCTCGCTGCTTTCAACCCTGACCTTATCAAAAACAAAGGGAAGACGATTCCACCCATTTTTGCCACTCTCTGGTCCAAACATAGGATGTGTACAAAGAATATCAAAATCAGGTGGCAAATACTGAAGAAATAAATTCCTTGGAAACTCTTTCACTGACAGTACATCAACAAATAGAGTACTTCTCTTCAATCTTTGAACTGGCAATGATTTGAGAACATTTTCTGTTGAAAGAATTGAAGTGCAAAGAAGAATTACTTCTGGATGCTCTTCACAGAGGTCATCTGCATCAGAGAAGTAAGAAACCCCCAGTTTCTTAGCCACATCAGAATGGTCTGAACGAGAATAGGCTAAAACTGCGTGACCCTGCCGAACTAATGTTTTTGCAAGAAACTGACCAAACTTGCCAAAGCCAACTATAGCAACCTTGAGCTTAGAGTTGTCATCAATGCAATTGGAGATCTCTGCCTTGTACGCATATGGTTGAGCAGCACCTTGAGATCTGAAGTTTCAAACTAAGTTTTGTGAACAAATCATTGATTAGGATTATACAGCATAACTTATCCCCCAAGCCAGCAAAACATGCATGCCATTATTTAGTATTACCAGGGTGTTAGGGTTGCTTCTAACATAAATGAAATTGTGACACCCACCATTTTTTGTTGCCTAGAGCATAAATCCAAGCATGAATATGATTTTTTGAAGATGAAAAACTAATAATTTCTTGATCCTAGGCCTGCAACATGAGGTTAAATCTCATAGATTCTAGACTCAAGTTGTAAATTAACAAAGGTAAGGGTCAATAGTATTAGTCAATATTTTTTATTTACATCTTTACTCCCTACCAATTCAGGGTATCTTCTCATGCCTGAGCTAGTCAATCAACGATACCATAAATCCTACATTTACATAATTATTTCACAAAAAAATCAATTAGCATAATAAGTATAAACTATACATGATTTTAAACCTTCATTCTGATATCTTTCCTTTTTATTTGTATTTGAATTGGGAACTTCTCCTAAAACCTAATAAGGGAATGTAAAACGTCATTCACTGCAGAAAGATGACAAAATGGGAAACTGACACAATCCACAAAACTCATTATAAAACACACTATGATATTAAAATCAAATTGTTTCAATCCTTACCTTTCAGCTTTTGAAGCGGATGCCAATGCAACACCATTCCAATGCCTATTCATATAATTCACTTCCAAAACTCGCCCCCTCTCTCCATGCCCAAACAATTGCTTCCTCACAACCTCATGCAACCTCCCAAAAAGCTGCTTCCTCAAATCCTCAAAAGCCAAATCCAATCTCTCCAACATCTCAAGTGCATTCTTATTATACATAAACAACCCATAATATAAATCAAAACTATCTTCAGCCGTATTCTTAACCAAATCCAACAAACTTTCATACCCCTTAGTATTAATCGGCGTAGACTCCAAACTCAACATCGCCAATACTCTCCCAACAGTATGTGTAATAAACTGTGACCCCGCTGCATACTTATCCTGATCGTGACAATTCATTTCCACCATTCTACAACCTTCTCTAGCAAAAATATCAAGAAATCTTCGACACCTATCAACCCTCACTTGTTCCTCACCAATTCTTACATTCTCATAGACAAAGTGGAGATCTTTCCATCCAAGAATGGCACTTTGAGGGCCAAACATGGGATGGCTGCAAATGATATCAAAACCACTAGGCAAAACATCAAGCAATAGATTCTTAGCGAATTCTTTAACAGACAAGACGTCAACAAACAAAATATTTCGTTCAAATTTATATAAAGCCAGAGACTTGATAACCTTTTCGGTTGAAATTATGGAAGTGCACAGTAAAATAACTTCTGGGTGTTGCTGGCATAGGTCGCTGGGGTTGAGGAAGAAGGAGACACCGAGGGAATGGGCTTGGAAGGAGCGGTCGGTGCGGGAGTGGGCGAGGACGGTGTGGCCTTGGGCGACGAGGGTCTTGGCTAGGAACTGGCCGTAGTTGCCGAAGCCAATGATGGCGATTTTGAGCCGGTGAGGGGGAAAGGAAGGTGGCATTTGGGTGGGTTTTATTGGGTCCGTTTGAGATGCAGCGGTGGTGGGAATGGATCGGAGACGGAGGGAGAGAGGCGTAGTAGGAGTGGAAGTGATAAATGATGGCGGCGCAGAGACAGAGGAGAGAGAAAGGAGGGAGAGTTCTTTTGGTGGTGGTAGACGATGGAGACAAGGAAGGGAGAGCATAACGATCTTAAAACGACAGCAAAAATTTTCTGTACGGAAAAGCTGAAAATTAGAACAAAGTTTATGAAAATTCTATGACATCCACTGGCATGCACTAACACGGTGAATATGTGTTGGGTAGTAATAGTTAAGGGTAGTGTAGATGGATCACAAGTTATTTCTGCATTCCCAATAAAGAGTCGACCAGGTTCAGTTGGAGATTGAATTCATATAACCTTCTAATTTTAATTTTTTTAAAATTTTTCGGCAATGGGTTTGTTTTAGTTAATGATGATTAGTAATTGAAGATGTTTGAACATTAAGAGAGAGGCTAAAAATGAGAATGTGCAGGTGAATGAAGAATGCTAGCCACACCACACATCCAATAGTCTCAGCATTGCCATCGTTTACTGTCTAATATTCAGAGTCAGATTTTAATATGGCTGCATCACGGCTTAATTAGCTGCATCACACTCTGCACTGTTTTTCTTCTTTTCTTCTTCTTCTTCTTCTTAGGACTTTCAAAGTTTAAAGAATAAGCAACTTTTTCTTTTCTGGTATAATAATAAGAATAAGCACCTTCAGCTAAAGAACAGACATCAATTATTTGGCACCCCCAACAGTTGTCACAGCAAATAACCTATCAAGCTCTCCTTTTCTCTTCCAAGTGGGCATCCGTATTAAGCCTAATAGTAGTCATAAAAATTAAACCCAAAAAGAATGAAACTAACAATTTCTTTTAATCACTTGAATTAATTTTTAAGATTAAGGATTCAATTCTTATTAATTATTCGATGTAATGGATGATAAATATGTAAAATAAGAAAAAAAAAATCATGTAAAAACTTTTGTAACGGTCAAATCCAAAATGGGAAAAAGAAAGGAAATTGTCATATAATAGGATGTTAAGTTCACTACATAAAATATTATAATTTTTTCAATGAAAAAGTAAATTACACTCAAGCAGGTCATGTGGTAGCGTAATTAAATTATGTAAATAAAAAGTTATCTAATAAGTACGACATTTTAGTTTAATATTAAAAGAGATTTGTAAGGATTAGATGTTAAGTCCTTTGACATGGTATTCTGCTGGTGCTCTAATTGCCTAATTTTTAGGGTGTTTCCAAAAAGGAACCATCTTTGGCTAGAAAACTTCAATGATTCCAGGTTATATATGTTCATTGATTTTTGTAAATTGAAAGAATCTTACAGCAATTTAGATGAATCATTTATTTGTAGCTATCAAAGTTTTTATAATTTTGAATTTGAATATGATTATCACTTACGAAGAGATATAATTTATGATTTAATAGACAAAATAATGATGGATCAAAATAGCAATTTCTACTAGATTTCAAGTTTTATTTATATAATTTCTAATTTGCAAAGGCCATCACTTGTTTAGGAATTAGAATTTTGATTTTATAGAATAAATAGTTGTTCAAGGTGATGGAGTTGATCCTTTTATATTTTCGAATTATTGTTCTATAATCTTTAAATGTGCTATTAGTTAGAACTAGTATTCTAAAAATAATAATATTTCAAGAATTTATATTAAAGGAGTGTGTGTGTGAGTGTGTGTGCACACACACATACACAAAGTTTAAAGATTTAAACATTTAATTTTAAAAAATATAAATGTAACTGAGGATCAGCAAAATGTGGGGATAGAGACGAAACATGGACGAAATCATCGCCAGAGTGCAGCTGAAGCTGCTACTGCATCTGATCTATTTATTGTCGCTGCTGAGCAATCAATTGTTATTAATCGCTCATGTTGCTACATCAACTGTTTTATATGTTCCTGTTGAGCTATCTGTTGCTGCTGCTGTATTTGTTTCTCTTGCATCTGTTAAGGATGCTGCTTCAACATCGAAAACCAACTAGCATCAGAAAACGATGAAACAAAAGAAGCTAAAGCCAATGGACATTACTCCTGTGTCATCAAGTTCAGTTTGTCACTCATTTCTTCTTCTGAGCACTAACAATGCAAAAGTATAGCTAGCTCTTCTCAACATTTTCTCCACTGTGTTAGTTGATCCTTTATCACTGAAAATCCTCCTACTAAAAAACTTCTCCCTAACAGATTGAAAAGGCGAATCCATAAGCAAACAAAAAAATTCAAATACTGACATAAGAAAGATAAACTCCTGCCATCAGCTCCATTTTCGCCGTCCATTTTCTTCGTATAGAAAATCACAAAGAGCTTATGACGGGACATAATTTCACCTTCTTTTTTTGCCTATATATGCAATTCACAAATATATACAAGTTAAAGTGTGTTAAACTCATAAAACTAAATAAGTCAAATAATTTTACAAAAATTATATAAAAATTTTGATAGAACTTAACCTATAAAATGAACAGATCCCCCATTGATAAATAACAAAAATAACACAATGACATCCACAAAGTTTGAATACATTAGAATATATCATATATTTCATACACTGATTAATATTATATCATACCACAAATATTGTTCACAACATAATAGTCAGTCCAACAATAGTCTAATAATATATCTGTGTTCAATTTCAATCAGATAATAAAGATAAAGAGCTTAGAACACTTACAAATTGTCCAACATGCTCAAAATGCGTGACAGACCCTCTAATGCGACAAGATGGTGAGCCTCTCAAAGATATATTGCAAGGATTCTTGAATACATCTCAAACAAATTTCTAAACTTTGGGGACGCCTAAAACTCATGTCATTAATCTCATGTCGCCTGTAGGACAAAAGCAGGTGTCTCCTAATCCTTACACATGTCATGTAATACGTCACTATCCTCATTACAAACTAAGTGTTTCTGCAACCAATAATATTACAAAATTCACAAATAGTCATACACGCAAAACAGAACTAGTCTTCCATACATATGCAATTGTATAAACATATAGAAAGAGTTAATTTTATTACCTAAAACTCATCCTAATTGCAATCCTCAGTCTTTTATAGACTTTCTTCTATTGAGATCTCTTAAAATCCGCTCACTTCTCAAATATCTATCACATAATGTGAGAGCAACTCTCACATGAAAACAATCTGCTTCATTCTCAAAATATTGTTATTATGATATTATTCTATTTGATGCAATGATTTGATATTATTTACTAGTCCTGTATATATGATATTATAGTTATATTCGATTGTATGTTAATCATGTATAAACGTATCGATTATCGTGAATAGTGATGCAGATATGCCAACTCTAGTGTAGTTAAAAGCGAAAGGCACATTCAAGGTTATCTGCCTTCCAAACACCTTGAAGTGCAAAGCGCAAAAAAAAAAAAATGCTCATTTAAATAAAGCAACGAGCAAAATCTTCAAAAGAAATTATTGAAAATATATATGCCAAAAAACATAACTCTTTAACAACCATAAATCCAATGACAATCAAAACTTGTAAAAAGTCACTTCACATGGAAAAATAAAATTCTAACATATAACATTAAAAAAAAATCTATGCACTGTTTGAGCAATCTAATACTTAAAACTAATAATAGAAATAGCATAAAACTAAATATCATTATTAGACTCTTTGCCTAAATCTCAACATTTTAATTATCATAACTAGATACATATCCTTCAACATCAATCTCAAAATCATCCTCAAGATCTTTGAGTTGAAGTTGTGAAGTTGAACCATTGAATTTACACTTGATTTCATTGACTTGGTTTGATTTCTTGTGTTCCTAGTCAGTTCTCCAACTTCAGTTGCTTTTGCCACTGCTCTCCAAGTCAAACCACCATTATCATATTCTATATAAAGTGTAAAAAAGAGCAATTGTCATATAAGACTTTTCTTATTCCATCTAAAGTTATTATGCCTAGGTTTTAAAAGACTATTTTACCACGAGTAAATGGGGCCCTAATTAGCTAATAAAAACAAAACCTACAGCTTGTAAAGTTTATAAAAAAAAAAAAGACCAAATCAGAAAATTGATCACTTCTTAAATAAAGCGCAACAAAAAGTGTTCACAACGTGGAACTCTTTAGTGCCTCGCCTGTGCACTTAGGCACACCAAGCAAGCACATTTGACTACAGTGGCTGATTCAATCCAAGCTTCACCTGTGACGCAACCATATTTGCCTCAACTGGTGGTTGGGATGTTGAGGCTGTAATTGGCGTAATGGGTGGATGGGATGCTAAAGCTAAAGATGGTGTAATGGATGGATGAGATGCTGGAGTTGGTGGAGTCGGTCTCGAAGATGAATCTATAGTTGGAGTGGCTCTCTAATATCCTGAAGAAGTTGTAGTTGGTGCAGTGAAAGATGGACCTTACCCACTCGATTGTGGACTGATCAATGTAACTGGATCAATGGAAGCTAATGTGGGTTAATGCATCAAGCTCTCCTTGTAGACTGACCTCAACGTGTATGTCCACTTCTAATCATAATCCTGCATATGATACATCAATTGACATGCAATTAGATATATAATTTTGTTTAGACATGAACATAATACACTAACAATAGAAATAAAGTTTTACCACAAACTAATTATTATTACTATCATCTTCATAATCTAGATCTTCTTCCCCTTCTGACTTTTTAAAGTCTGTGTCCAACACGAGCTCTTCACTTCATGAATAATCATCCCAATCGTTGATATCTGCAAATTCTACTACAATATCATTAAGGGACCAAAGCCATTGAACCTACTGGTTGTATCAACCTAATGAACAACATTTCATCTTCTTAGAATGTCTTGTCTGATATGCAAGTTTGTTCAATTTGGTGGGAACATCTACAACAGACCTATCGTTAATCTTCCACACTGTCATCCAATCAGCTTTGTGTCGTTTGAAGTTTGCATAGACAACTATGCAGCTAGCATTGTAAAAATAAAGAGTTCATACTTGTTAAATCTATGCCTAATATTGGCATCCACAAAATTGTATGGTTTATCAACCTTCATCCCAGAATTTAGAGTCGAATCAAACTATTCATACTTGAATAGCACAGTTCACTAAATAGGTCATGCTAATAGCAAAATCTGTGTTAAATAACCATAGTAATCACATGACTTATCACTATAATTGGACCCCTCTATACTAACAACACTATTCGATGAAGATCTTCTCCAACCATAGGATTTCGGGGGAAATTTATATGCATTAACAAAATACACGTGATATGATTTGATCGAGCTTAAAAGACCTTGTGCGAGACTGTCAATGGACTTTGTTGTCGATGTTGTTAACATGGGCCTAGTTTCACACAGGTAATATTTCATTTAAAGATGTACAAAATGTGAAGTCATAATGCTTTGCATATGTTATCCTCACATATTGCTTAAACTAATCAACAAAATTTCTATCAAGCTCCTCATCAACTTCGACTTCAGTAATGTTGAATAATGACTCTCTTAACATGCCAATGAACATGTTATGACGAGAAAACATGACAGACAAATTCTTAAATGAAAGAAATTTTATGTGGAATAACTTACATTATATAAGGTCCAACTTTTAGAGAGTAAAATATAAGTATGTCTCGCTTTATATTTGATATAAGACAAACGCTAAGTTGTATACATGAGGCTCAAAGTAGCGGAAATAGAAATTTGATGTTTATTCAACTAAGTATGAGTTGCAAATTGAAGCTTCCATTTTCACTTGATTTTTAATGTTCTTCTTCAAGCATTGCAGATATCTTTAGCAATATTAAAACTATCAAATAACATTGAGTTAGGTGATAAAACTCTAGGACATGAATAAACATTTCATACCTCTCAAAAACATACATCAATTTACATATTCCAAATAAGAAGTCATTTTCCTGAAAAATGGCTTAGTTTTCCTTTTGACCAAAAAAATATTTTCTGTTGAACAATTTCCCGAGCACACCAAATAAAGGAAAATGCAAAAAATATTTTCTTGAAAAATATTTTCCATGAAACAAATTAAGCCTTAGAACACATATATTTGTAAACTTCTTTGTACAAATACCTATAACTAGGCTTTGTAACTCTTACAACTCAAAAGAAAGAATTACCGTTCATAAAAATTTTCACAAAGTACCAATACTTTTTAAAAGTTCAGATTATGAAAATATCCTTCTTGTATAATAAAACAGAAAACATAAGACCAGGCCAGCTGCAACTCAAACTTGAACAACCAATGGACACTTTGCCTTTCACCAAAATGTTCTTTGTTGGTATAGTGTCAATAATCATAGCATTTTGTCTCGAAATGGGATATATATTTCTTGCCAATCGTGAAACAAATGAAGCAAGATGGCAAATGGAGGATTAAACTCAGAAATGGTAACAAAAGCAATGACTGAAAACTTAACAATATTTAAAAGAAGATGGGGTTTAAGCTGCCAAACCAGCACCAGTTTGGGACACGTCTAATGCTAGAGGTTCCTCCCTTAAGGCTTGGGACATTCTGCATTCTCAAACAGTTGCTTCCGAAGAACACCATGCAACTGCCCCAAGAGCTGCTTCTTCAAAGATTCAAAACCTAAGTCCAACCTCTCTAGCTGCTCCATTGCATTTACATTGTACATGAACAGACCATGGTCAAGGTCCAAGCTATCCCCTGCTGTATTTTCCACCAAATTTAACAAAGTTTCATAGCATTTAGTATTGATCGGTGTTGACTCCAACCACAACTCTTCCAAAATCCTTCCCATAGTGTGTGTAATGAATTGTGACCCAGCTGCATGCCAATCATGTTCTACACAGGACATCTCCACCATTTGGCATCCTTCACGAGCAAAAATATCAAGAACACAATCTCACCGTGATACTCTTACCTCACTGCTTTCAACCATGACCTTATCAAAAACAAAGGGAAAACAATTCCATCCATTTTTACCACTCTCTGGTCCAAACATAGGATGCGTACTAAGAATATCAAAATCAGGTGGCAAATGTTGAAGAAACAAATTCCTTGGAAACTCTTTCACAGAGAGTACATCAACCAATAGAGTACTTCTCTTCAATCTTTGAACCGGTAATGATTTGAGAAAATTTTCTGTTGAAAGATTTGAAGTGCAAAGCAGAACTACTTCTGGATGCTCTTCACAGAGGTTAGCATCGGTGAAGTAAGAAACCCCCAGTTTCTTAGCCACATCAGAATGGTATGAACGAGAATAGGCTAAAACCGTGTGACCCTGCTGAACTAATGTTTTTGCAAGAAACTGACCAAACTTGCCAAAGCCAACTATAGCAATCTTGACTTTGAGTTGTCATCAATGCAATTGGAGATCTCTGACTTGTACACATATGGTTGAGCAGCACCTTGAGCTCTGAAGTTTCAAATTAAGTTTGGGGAACAAATCATTGATTAGGATTATACAGCATAAATTATCCCCAACCATAAAAAACATACATGCCATTATTTAGTATTACCAGGGTGTTAGTGTTGCTTCTAACATAGATGAGATTATGACACCAACCAGTGTAATCCACATCTTTTTTTTTTCACCTACAGCAGAAATCCAAGCATGATTCTGATTTTTCAAAGATAAAAAACTAATAATTTCTTGATCCAAGGCCTGCAATATGAGATTAAATCTCATAGATTCTAAACTCAATTTGTATATTAGCCAAGGTAAAGGACACAAGAAATCTTTCTTCCTTTCTTTCTTTACTCAATGTTTGGTCAATTATATTAGTCAATATTATGCATTGACATCTTTACTTCCTACCAATTCACATAAATCCTTCATTTACATAGTTATTACCCATACCACATAAAAATCAATTAGCATGTGTAATAGAATAAACTATACATGATTCTAAACCTTCATTCTAATATCTTTCCTTTTTATTTGAATTTGAATTGGGAACTTCTCCTAAAACCTAATATGGGAATGTAGAACTTCATTCACCAGAAGAAAAACAATAAAATGGAAAACTGACACAACCCACAAAACTCATTACAAAACACATTATAATAGAAAATCAAATTGTTTCAAACCCTTACCTTTCAGCTCTTGAAGCACATGCCAGAGCAACACCATTCCAATGCCTATTAACATCATTCACTTGCAAAACTTGCCCCCTCTCTCCATTCCCAAACTGCTTGCTCACAAACGCATGCAACCTCCCAAAAAGCTGCTTCCTCAAAGCCTCAAAAGCCAAATCCAATCTCTCCAACAACTCAAGCGCATTCTTATTATTCATAAACAACCCACAATACAAATCAAAACTATCGCCAGCCGTATTCTGAACCAAATTCAACAAACTTTCCTATACTTTAGTATTAAGTGGCGTAGATGCCAACCTCAACATCTCCCACACTCTCCCAACAGCGTACTTATCATGATCATGACAACTCATTTCCACCATTCTACAACCTTTTCTAGCAAAAACATCTAAGAAATCTTCGACACCTATCAATACTCACTTGTTCCTCACCAATCCTCACATTCTCATAGACATAATAGGGACCTTCCCATCCAAGATTGGCACTTCGAGAACCAAACATGCGATGGGTGCAAATGATATCAAAATCACTAGGCAAAACATCAAGCAACAAATTCTTAGCGAACTCTTTAACAGACAAGACATCAACAGATAATGTATTTCGCTTCAATCTACGTAAAGGCAGAGACTTGATAACCTTTTCAGTCGAAATTATAGAAGTGCATGGTAAAATAACTTTCGGGTGTTGCTCGCATAGGTCGTTGGGGTCGTGGAAGAAGGAGACACCGAGGAAGTGGTGGGTGCGGGAGTGGACGAGGACTGTGTGTCCTTGGGTGACCAGGAACTGGCCGTAGATGCCGAAGCCAAAAATGGCGATTTTGAGGTGGTGAGGGGGAAGGAAGGTTGGCATTTGGGTGGGGATTATTTGGTCCGGTAGAGATGTGACAGTGGTGGAAAGGGATTGGAGACGGAGGGAGAGACCCGTAGTAGGAGTGGGAGTGATAAATGATGGCGGCGGAGAGAGAGGGAAGAGTTGAGAAAGGAGGGAGAGTGTTTTTGGTGGCGGTGGACGATGGAGACAAAGCATAATTGTCTTAAAACGACAGCAAAAAAAAAAAGGCTGAATGTGAAAAGAGGGAAACAGAGACAACAGACTATTAAATGAACATTAACACAGAGACTAAAAATGAGAAAGAGAAGTCTAACGTGCCATGAACTCATCGCATCGCATGCGTTATGTTAGTTAAAGAAGTTTGAACATTAAAGGAGAGGCCATAAATGCCTAAGGAAATTTCAAGATGTTTCATTTTGGTTAATGATGATTAGCAATTGATAATATGTTTGAACAATGATTTCAAAATCAGACAACTGATTCATTTATTAATAAATTAATTTTATATTCTTATTATAATTTAATTTGTTTCATTTAATTTATTTTCTTTTATATGTAATGGTTTAAACAAATTATGATTAAAATTTAATTTTTTGACATAATTATAGATGAAACTTTATTAATATAGAAAATTTTGAATAATTTACTTTTATATATTTCCTTCAAATAATATTTATAATTTGAGAAAATTAAAAAATATATACTTACACTAAGTTGAGCGATATATTAGTAAAAAAGGATCAATTGGGTATTTTCAAAAAAAAAATTGATAGTATTTTGATCTAATGCCCTGTATTAGAAAATTATCAAATGAAGAAAACAATGATCAGAAGTAGCTAATATATTTCAAGAATTTTGATAAAATATATTATTTTTATTGTAAATTATTCGATATAAAGCCGGCCTTTATTCAAAGTAAATGAGCACACCTTTAGTCAAATCAAACTAAGCGGCACATTAGACTTCAAAATAACGGCTTAAAAAAAAATTATTAACAAAATATAATTAAATATCTTTTATTTTTCATATTTAGTTATATCAAAATTTATATTTGATATTTTTATAATTATATATAATATTTTAACAAATTAAACGAATCTTTAAATGAACATTATTATTATCAAAATTATGTTAAATTATTTTAACTTGTATATACAATTATAAAAATAAAAATTAATATATTTTATAAAATAAAAATATTCAATGAAATTATATATATATATATAATATTTACAAGTAAAATTATATGTAGAAAATAAATAGTACTTTCTTTTTATTTTATTTGACATTTTGAAAGTGTATATAAAAATTAAAAAATTATTAAATTTTTTAATTAATAGAATAAAATTACTAAATTATTCTTATTTATATTATATTAAAACTCATTATCTCACTTCACTAAATTCTTCTAAAAGAGGTAGAGTATGTCAAAAAATTTTAATGAAGACAAAGAAAAATAAAAAATAAAAGAAATTATATAAACATGCATAAATTTTTTAAAATCTCAAATAAAATGAAATAAAATAAAAATTCTAAAACATTAAAATGGATGGAGAGAATATAATCTTAAAGTAATATTATTGTTCAGGTCAATTCAGGTTGACTACATGGAACAGCAGGGGGATGGTAAATCTTGATTTCGGCCAGAGTATGAATTGAAATATGACCAATTTAAATTTGAAGGGAATCCAAAACTGATTTCTCAGACTTAATCCGCTCAAAATCGTTTATTAGATGTTTTGATCTTGATTTTAGAGACGTAACTTTTGACCTATATATATACATTATTTTTTAAAAAACTTGTAAATACCCTATTTAATAATATTTTCTAAGTTTAATTATATTTAATAATATATTTATCTCTTTTTTCTTTAATTTTCAATACAATACATAAATAAGTTTCTTATTTAAATACAATAATTGAAAAATTATGTGGGTAAAAATTACAATTTTTTAGAACAAATCTGGTTTGAATAGAAATTGAATAAATTTTGAATCATAACTGCACTAGAATAGTTTACAATCTTTAAGCCGGAATTGACTTGAATCATCTGACAAAAGACTAGTTCCAATTCAAGCTACTCTTAAAACCGAAACTGCCGTTCATGAACCAGAATCAACAGTAGCACTCCCAGCAGTTGGCAACACCGTCGTTCACTTTAACATTCTTGATTTTATGAACACCGTCAGATTCCAATATGGGCTTAATTAGCAGTATCGCACCATGCACGATTTTTTATCCCTTTTTTTTTCGTATAGAAACGAGTTGATCGTTAAATTGAGCAAAGGAAAGCATACAAAAATACATAAACAGGAAAAACTGAGCGAACGTTCCACCTAAGAAGGTATATATTCATGCACTTGCCTGCGTTTTATGAGTCATGAGTCATTCCATCATTTGACAATTGATGAATCAATCACATTCCTAGGATTCTCCAAGTTAAGAGGATAAACAATTATTTTTTCTGGTTTGATGAGAATAAAAACCTTCAGCTAAGAACATCCATCAACTATTGGGCCACCCTGACAGTAGTGATAAAAAAAAAAAAAAAAAGACTCGCTTTCTTTTTCTCTTCCACTTAAGCATCCGTGCTATTGACAAGACCCCATCAATGTAACACATCCCCGTAACAAAAGAACACCACACCAATAAACAACTGCTTGGAAAATTTAAAAATGAACTCTTCTCACTAGGACAAGAAATTACGCTCTTGCACTAGATTAACCAGTCATCTTCGACGTTATCAAGCCCTTCTACGAGGGGACACGAGTTAACATGAACTACGAACTACAAATACTTTTGAGAGCAAAATAACAAATATATATTTTTATATATATATATATATGATGATGATCCAGTAGAAATCAGACTTGGTGGACCCTTCTTTGTTGCTTTATCATTGTGTCATCCCCCTTCTAAAAAATCTTGAAGAGCAGGCCTCCATGCGTAGCAAAGAATGGAGCAAAGACAAGTGATTCGACTGCCATAAGTTTGATGAGGATGTTAAGCGAGGGTCCAGATGTGTCCTTCAATGGGTCTCCAATGGTGTCGCCAATAACAGCAGCCTTGTGTGGATCTGATCCTTTTGGACCAAGAGTTCTTGCATGCTCAGAAGCACCAGCCTATCATCCAACAACAAAATTTGATGCACAATCCGTATTAGAAAACCGTAATTCTAAAGCACATAATCAAATATGAAGCAGTATACAAACTCCAATGAAATGTGTACCTCAATGTATTTCTTTGCATTATCCCAAGCACCACCAGTATTGGATGCAGAGATGGCAATCTGTAGTATACAGACAGAATTCCATAGGTTAATTATGCATACAAGGTATAAAATCAATGACCACAATTATACCTCAATGTAATCATAATTCATCTCAATTAACAAGGACATACTATCAAGCAAAGGCATCAGCATACCTGTACACCAGATACAAGTGATCCAGCTAGGACACCAGAAAGAGTTTCCACGCCAAAAAGTGTCCCAACAATAAGGGGTGTCAGCATTACAAGCATACCAGGTGGGATCATTTCTTTGATGGAAGCATCAGTGGAGATCTTTACACAGGTAGCATAGTCAGGCTTGGTGGTGCCCTCCATCAGACCAGGGATGGTGTTGAATTGCCTACGGACTTCCTCAACCATCTTCAGAGCTGCACTTCCAACACTCTTCATCGTCATGGCAGAAAACCAATAAGGAAGCATTGCACCCACAATCAAACCAATAAAGACTTTAGGTGTCAACACATCTACTGTTGAAATTGAAGCACGGCTAACAAAGGCACCAAAGAGGGCAAGGGACACAAGAGCTGCAGAACCAATCGCAAATCCCTGAAGAGGTAGTATAAAAGATCAATCAGAGTCCCAAAAGGTTCAAATGGTACTTTGAGGTTCAAATAGTACTTTGGGTCCATCAGTCCAACAATTTCTGTCCGTGGACAACAAAAAAGAACATAAATGCGTTCTATATGAAAGAAAGTAATGCTTTTAGCCTTACTGGGAAAACTACCTAGCTTTTCAACACATAATATCTAATCTTCCAATAGCATTGACCTCAGAGAAGCGGGTCTGACAAAGGTGTTCAAAGCATGTCATATAAACAACAATTGATTACACTTCTGTGGAAAGCATCTTCAGGAATTTTGCTAGTGGGTCAAGTTTAACTCATGATCATAAACTTAAAATATCTTCATTATTGATTTCGTACGAGAAACAGAAGAGGAGGGTCCATAGCTACTAGAGGAACAGGTTGCATTCACTTAATTACTAAGGCATCAAAGATAGATAGCATATAGATCCACATTTTAATGTTAAATGTAAAAACAACAAATAAATTGCAGTAGATGCACAAATAAACTAGTTAAAAAGTAACCAGCTCAAAAATAAAAAATAAAAAAAATAATTAGTAGCTCAGCCTTAATGAGAAAAACTTTCAGACCTTCCCAATAGCAGCAGTAGTGTTTCCCGCAGCATCAAGGGCATCAGTCCTCTCTCGGATTCTGTGGCTCATGCCTGCCATCTCAGCAATTCCTCCAGCATTATCACTAATGGGACCATATGCATCAATTGCCAATCCAGTGGCAATGGTGCTCAGCATTCCAAGGGCAGCTACTGCAATACCATACATAGCAGCAAAGCTGAAACTAACAAATATGCTGACTGCAATGGCAAAAATAGGAATAATGACAGATTTATATCCCAACGCAAGACCAAAAATAACATTAGTTGCAGCTCCAGTTCGACAGGAATCAGCAACATCTTGAACAGGGCTGCAAATTATAATGCAAAGAAAAAGTTAAATAATTGTTATGGAGGAAAAATTAACAAGCAACGTAAAGAAGACTAAAGGCTAACCTGTATGCATTGCTAGTGTAATATTCAGTTATGAACCCAATGATAAGTCCAGCCCAGAGACCAACCGCAACACACAAGAAAAGTTGCCTGCACATAGATTTCAGTGCCAATATCTTCAAATAATCCTGTGAGAAACTTATAAGGCAATTCAATTAAAAGCAAAAACAATTAAAGACCTTACCAATTCTTGACAACTTTCTGAGTTCCAAAATTGAAGATGGTGAAGGAGGATGGAAGGGCAATCCAACTAACAATGGCAATTCCAACAGTCATGAGAGCAGTTGAGATGATGAGCTGCTTCTTCAAAGCTGGCTCAATTTCCTTTACAGCCTTGATCTCAAAGAAATCAGTCGCAAATAACGTGGTGAGCAAGCAAACAAGGATACCCACAGAACTGATGATGAGAGGATATAGCATTGAAGTT
>CATIWR010091691.1:0-68745 GCA_949677035.1 Omphalea diandra | reverse complement strand
CCCGATGTGGGATATTAAATGAGCCACCATAATTCAACAGGAATACCCCCAATTGGGGTGTTTCCATGGGTTTGAAAATGAAAAGATGATTTTGTTCTCATTTTGGAGTTTTTGACCAAAATGTGTTTTTCTTTCTTTTTTTTTTATTTTTGACTTTTTTCATTTTTATTTTAATTTAATGACAATAATAATCAAAATGATATTAATATAATAATCAAAATTCTTATAATTAAAATATATGTCCAAAATATTTAATTTTCATAAAATTAAATTATTCACCCATAATTAAATTAATTTTCATAAAATATATAAATTAACATGTTTATATTAATTCTCTTAAATATAAATATAATATTTTCACTTAAATAAATTAACATTAAATTTATTTAAATTAAATAACAAATCATTCATAATTAATTATTTTCATGACATGAAATATTTTTCATAAATGATTTGATTTCTCAAAATTAATAAAATTATTCTCATATAAAAATTTAATTTCTTATAATTAAATACATTAGATTAAATCAAGTCATATAATGTTATTAATTAAATTAAATTAATCATTAACTTAAAGGTATTTTTGTCAATTTTAAGTTAAGATTCTATTCCATTACAAACAAATAAAATTAATCTTAAATCATTCTTTTCCATTCTTACCATCCCAAATACAAATATAATTTAACACTTTCTTTCCAAACCAAACTCATCCATTCCATTTTATTAATAACTCTTCCAACCTTTTATAAACTATCAATCCAAACAAGCTTAGTGTTTATGTTTTCCTCCTATTTTCTTCTATGAATCAGTTCTAAACTTCTCATGTATACATTAAATTTATGAACTGAAAGGGCAAGCCATTGACACTGAGAAAGTACCTTAAATCTGTATTTTCCAAGAATGATGGATTACCCGTTGTGTGCCTTTTGAGGTTATAATGTATCATCAACGGCTAATTCGTATGCTTGTTGGCATATGATATTTAACCTGTAACTGAACCGCTTTTATCCAATATAAAACGAGGATTCGCAGGTTGAGCTACCATTACGCACAATGCCGTGGGGACAACGGGGCGATTGCACCGAGACTGCTGGACTTTTACAATACACACTGAGTTGGGCCGAGTGTCAAACGAAGAAGCCGAATCCCCGCTCACCTTGAAATCCGAGCCTGTCGCGCCGTCGATCATAACCACATGAGCCCCTGCCCATCAACACTTCGCCTATACTAAACCAACATACGCAAACACGCAAACAAGCAAACAAACAAACGAGTAAAGTTAGGCTTGTTTCAATTTCAGGCTTATTGTACTTACTATACAAATATTTAAGCTGCTTTTTTTCATCTGATCTTTGTTGGGTTCAATGGGCGGGACCAGACCATTGGACCACCATCAGATATAGGACGGACCAAGCAGAACATGGGTTTCGGCGGCCCATGTACACGTGGTAATTCAATAAATAACATGGGTGTTTGTCACGTGTTAGATATGGCCGGTGTTGACGTTGTGGATGTCTCTTGCGAAAGAACATAGAAGGGTAGATCCAGGAGGCATTGTCTCCTCTCTCTACATTTGTCCCCACCCGCTACGTATTACTAGGATCCATGAGCGTCCAGGTGGGGCTGTCACGCAACAGTCATGCTCAGTCGATTTCGCAGGTCTTATGTTTGTGAAGAGCGACTTACCATATCAACAAAGTTACGGGTTACGCAATATTTATTGGACCAAGTAAATCAGTATACTAGTTGGATTTTCGTTTCCAAGTTGGACCTCGGTTCCAATTTTATGCAACTCAATGTCAATGAAAATTTTTTTCTTTTTTTTTTTTTTATCAGCACAATGTCAATGGATTTATGCCCTGTATATATGCTCAAAAACATGGACCAGACTTCCTCAAAAGAAAAAAAAAAAAAAAAAAAAAAAGGACCAAAACCACATTGAAGTAAGCCCTATTTGGGGACTTGCTTGCCGCATTCAAACCACAAATTTCAAGAATAAGATCTCACTTCCGTTAATAAGGTAAGGAATAGGAAGCACAGCAACCGATTTTTTTTTTTTTCCCTTGCATTATTTATTTTTAAAATAACCCTTAAACATTTCCTCCAAAAGAAAAAAAAAATTCCCAAAATTTTTCATATCTCATATAAAATTCATCTATACAAACTATAAAATGGACAAGATAAAAAAATATTTACCTAAAAGAAACCAAAAAAAAAAACCTCAAATGCTGTGATGAATGCATGTTTTGTGCCCACCTCTGTTTTTGCTTTTTTTTATTAGTTATTTTAGTTTTAAAGGAAAATAATGTATGTGTACAAATGGAGCAAAAAAGTTTTCTACTTTCCACTAATCATATAATAATATATTATTAAAAAATGATTTTCAAGGAAGAAAAGCATGCACCGACAAAAAATTAAGAGACATAAGCTATGAAAGTAGTATGGGAAAACTGGGTTTAATATTTAGAATATTAAATGAAGTTTTTTTAATTTTTTTAATTTTTAATATTGTCGTATACATGTTGATTTAAAATTTAAAACTTTATTATTAGAATAGGGGGAGAAAATTTATCTTTTGGGCTCTCGTCTTCCTTCCCCATATATCTACAAACACGCCCTCCAATCTGGATCTCTTTCTTTGCCTTGGTGAGGTCTCAATGTCTTGGGACCCAATAGATTGAAATTTGGAAGAGAGGAAGGGACAAAAGAGAGTGAAATTCACCCATACATTTGCATGTTCTCCAAAGATGATGTCTTTCATCTCCTGTGATCTTGCAATTAATTTTCTTGCTACAAATACCTCAGTACCTATCGACTACCACCACTAGTTAGGCGATATTCTTGCGACCATCAACAAGTTACAAAAACTTTTTGTTGCTGCGTTTCAAACCTATTAGGGCCTGCTGTGTTTCTTTCTTAATATGTCATTCACATCCAATCTTCTTCTTCTTCTTCTTTTACTTTTATGCTTTTCTTTGCATGCATGTAATGCGAGACGACTTGCTGCTGCTTACCATAAGAACTTCAACAAGAGATTTCACATTTCGAATCAGGTTGGTGAAAGAAATTTTATCTCACTGACAACTGAATCATACATACTGATTGCTTCTCTTGTTATATTATACAGAATAATGAGGAGAAGAATGCAGTTTCACTAGAAGCAGAGTCTTTCTCATCCCTCGGACCAGCAGGGGCAAAAGAAGACATTAATACCCAGAAGATGAAGGACTACTCATCCAAGGCGAAAGACGAAAAGAATGCAAAAAAACCATCATCAGGTGGTATTGAAAAAGAGTCGCTTGTTAAAGTTCCTTGGCGTGTGCCTCACAATAAACGTGGAAAGAAGCATCCTTGTTTCAACTTGGATTACTCTCCACCAAAGACACATCCACCTTCACACAACTAGAGAACATACATATGTATACCTGCCAGTTTTTTTGCTATCTTATAATTATCTTAATCCTTTTCTTTCCTTCTCCCTTCCTTGAGGGTAAGTACGTACGTATATTCCCTTTGTCATTATCTAACTAGATGGGAAGTGTGAAGAACCTAACTAAGGTATCTGTTACAACCCTATAGGGTTCTAACTCTCGCTGTTAGAAGGCAACTTTATATGACATATATTCTTGAGTTTAACAATATGATACTACCAAATTAAGCTTCTGAATACTGTACATTAAAATGTTTACTACTGAGTTAATGATCCTAGCTATCAAAGTCTCATCATCATATTTCTTCTTCTTTTTATCGTGATAAGTACTGATGCCTCAAGCATCATGAGTACCGGTGCAATACTGAAATGTAATTAATGCATAATGCACCAGAACCTACATGGTGGTGGTCTTACATAGTTAGTTTGGGTTTGTTTTTTACTTTAAATGTATTAACACATACATAATGCCTAATCGATAGGTGATGACTAATATACCACAAGGCGTTGGAGGGATTAGGAATATTGAAATGTAGTTAATAAGTTTTCTTAGGCCTAGTAATTAGGTTAATTGGTTTGGTAGTATAGAAGCTTCATAATTAATATATATGAGCAGTACAACCCTATTCGGAACAAATCATGCAAAGAAAGAAAAAAAAAAAAAAGAATTTTATTAGTGAAAAAATTTTATTTAGGGTAAATTTTACTGCGACAGATCTAGTAATGTTGTCAAATAAAGTGGTTTAATCCAACAGTAAATAATAATTTTCATTTAATCTAACTGTATCTAATTTTATCTAATCCAATGATTGAATTATTAATTACAATAATGCAGTGTGTTAACGTGAACGACATTTTAGTTTTCACCTTCTATTTAGTGATAGAATTCTATTATTTAGAATAAATTTTAAGCTGATAGAATTCAATTAAATTCTATTTTTTGAAATAAATCTATAATAAATTAAAATTATTTTATTTCTTTAAATACCCTTGTTTATTTAAATAAACATAATGCTTATTATTTACTTCATAAGATTAGTCGAGTAATTTTATCTAAATTTTTAAATTCGGATAGATTCTCTCAACATATTATAGTTTTTTATTTAATTGGACTTTCTTATCAAATTATTTCTTTTTTAAATGACAGCATTGAATATTTTAAATATGAACTTTTTAAATAAAAAAATCATTAAAACAGAATTATTTTCTTTTGAATTCTTTCAAAATCTGAGTTTTCAAACAGGATTGATCTCAAGAGATTCTATTAACCGGCGGGAGCATATGCACACAAAGTATTAATAAGTTAATTTCATGCGTACACCGATCTTCTCCAGCTAGTTTTACTTGTGATAATCAAAAGGAACGGAGATTGATAGCAAGATGATTTGTTTGTGCATGTATATCTTTGTATGCATTACATTGTGTAAATCCTTTCGACCATATAGGTGAGAATGGAGATTCTTTTTTTTCCTTTTTGATTTTTTTTTTTTTGGGGGGAGAGTGAGTAATCTCCAAATATTGAATTTGAAACTGTTAGAAAATTCCAAACAGTAGCTATTTTATTTTTCATATCAAAATTAGAGAAACTAATTTCTTTAAACGTAATGGATTAATATAAGGCCAATTAAATATATTCTTAAAAATCATTCCAGGAGAAATTAGACATATAAATGACTAGAAAAATACTTTAGCAATACATTTTTAAAAATTAAAAAAAACTCTGAGAAAAATTTGTTTTTCTTTATGTAGTGGCTGAAAGAAGAAAATGAAACAAAATATGCAAATATGATAACTAGGCATGAACATTTGTGAAACTTTAGGTAGTTGGTTAAATATCAATTTTATGCGAGTCTTCTCTAGCTAATTTCATCCCTTCACATGGCATTGTCATTTGTTTTTATATTGTTGGTTGCAAGCAAGGGATGGATACATTCTCATTTCTCATAGTCATAGAGATGTTGACAACTTATTTAGAAGCGTTTGGCTATTTCTAGTTCTTAGTTAGTTCTAAATTTGATCATCCGCGGAAATTTTTGGCCATATATCTACAAGTAGTTCGATCAGTTTTAGAGGCAACCAAAACTTGATGGATCACTATCACCACCTAGCAACTTTCAATCAATTCGGTGTTAATATTGACTTTTAAAACATGTTTTTTTTTAAAAAAAAAATAAAAAAATTTAGTACATTAGCGTAGTCAAAGCTCCAAGTAGTAGATTAATTCTCAATCACAATGGGCAATTTTTCTGAGACAGATTAACAATAATGCAAGAGACATAAGATAAGATGCATCAATTCTTCAAGTACGTCACTGAAAACACATTAACAAATACTCAGACATGAATTTAAACATGCTGTAGTTCAATTGAACTAAACTTTAAAATCCCAAGAAAATTGCTGCAGAGATGTTGTTGCTGTTAGGAAAACAAACATCCCATTTTCGAAACCTTAACAAAGGCCAGAATTCCGTCGATGTAACATTTTCCCATGCACTCCAACTGGTTCCCACATCCCACTAGACAACATGGGAGATTTTTGTTTCTATTGCTAATATTCTGCTTTATAATCACGTTAAGATGAATTTTAAGGTGACTTATTTAATAATGTCGTTAAATAATGTGATTTAATTTAATAATAAATAATAAGTTCTAATGATATAATGGTGATTAATAACTTTTATCTAATTTAACGGTGAGTTATTAATTACGGTATTATAGTGTAATAAAGTAAATGGTATTATAGTTTTCACCTCAATTTATTGATAAAGTTTGCATTTTAATTGTTGGGGACTTGAAGTCAATAAGAAATGATATGCGTAGATTTTGTAAGTACTAATAAATTTTCCATTCGGATTTTAGTAATCAATTCGTGTTGTTGATTTTTTAAGATATTATTATTATTTTTTTAGATAAATTTTATAATGATAGATTTAATAATGTCATCAAATAATATGGTCTAATCTAATGATAAATATTAACTTTTATATAATCTAATGGTATCTAATTTTATATAATCTAATGATAAATAATAACTTTTATATAATCCAACGATGAATTATAGTTAGAATATTATAGTATAATAACATAAATGACACTATAGTTTTTACAAGTTTTTTAATAAACATTTGCTATTTATTATTTAAATATGTGCATTTATTGCAAATTCAATTTTACTATTTTTATCTTTTATTTGATTAGATAATGATATATATTATATTAAAGTAATTTAAATTTTAAAGAATAATTCAAATAAATTAAGATAATTGATTCATTAAAATCGATTATCCAATTATGCATATATCTATTATTTATTAATTAATTTAAATTTTGTAAATACTAGATTTAGATCAAATCAATAAAATAAAGATATAGCTAAATGGTCCATTCGTGCCCACTATTAATAACCATAAGTGTGAGTTTACTTGTTAAAAAGTAAGTTTGTTTTTTAGATTTTTTTTTTACTAAAGTTTATATTCTAATGTGTTAATTTTCTAAATGAAAAAATAAAAATCAAATTTCTCACATTTATTATCATTTCTATTTCATGTTTCTTTTTTCTGTTTTTCAAATTCAAACTTGTTTTTTCTGAAAAACAAATTGAGAAAATTAAAAAAAAATCACTTTTTATAATTTTTCAATTGCGAAAATCTATTTTTCTGACTGAAAATAAATAAATATTTTATTAATATATTTTTATTTTAAGAAAACAATAAAGATAAAAAAATGAATATGAAACAGACCATTGTTTGAAATTATGACCAGCGCCTTGGAAATAAGGTTATTACTTGTTTTCCATTAATTTCTTTTATAATAAAGGAGCTTGTTTTCCATTAAAGCAACACTTTTTTACATGTTCTCCACCAATTCGACACCTTAGTTAGAGTTTCACTTCCAACATTGGCTAAAGAAAGAAGTAATATCTTCTATCCCCCGAATGGTAATTCCCTCTTTATATTTTCTTTAGCAACCTCTCGTTGCACATCCAAACATGGAGTAACCTCTCATTGCACCCAGAAAAGAAAACAATGTGTGCATAAATATAAGAGAGAGAGAGAATTCCCACATTGGAAACAAATACCGATACTTAACTTTATGTAGGTTTCAATCCACAAGAAGCATTGTTGCCGGGCTTGGTAACGCAAATCTCTAATCTGTTACCCCGAGTGAGGGTGTTACAGTGAAGGGACGCTGATCTACCCCATATGAGATCGGATTTGCCGTGACTGTTGACTGGCCTGCTCGTTCCAAGTCGAGTGGGGCTTGCGCTTCATGGTTCCTAAATATGGGGGTACAGCGTCGGGCTGGTTTCACAGAGCAGCGACCACCTCTCCCTCCTGGCAGTTAGAAGGATAACAAGCCGGTCTCACTCGAGTCCTTCTCTTTTTACAATTTGCATAAAATATTAATTATTAAATAATCATGCAAGTAAACCAAAAAAAAGGTTTCTACACCACATAGGTGGATATACTAAAGTTGTAAATTCCTTGGTTTTACCTTTTTCTTAATAAAATTTCATTATATTACATTACAAATAAACATATTATACATTAACTTATATAAAAAAAAAAACTATATACTTATATAGTATACATCTAATAAATTTTAAAACATATATGTGGCATATATGAATATATATTTACGTCTCCAAGGGTGTGGATTACCATCTAAAATTCATGTCATCACTAGAAATAATAATTTTCGTTTGAGACAATAATAGAAAATTTTCATGTGCTCCTTCACAATAGCGAGATGAGAATGAATTTAAATTTTCACTTTATTTTTCTCTAATCGCTACATCATTATAAAACATATATTTTTTATTTTTATATAAATATGTATATATTTATATCTTAAAATATAAAATTAATTATTGATATTTTTTCAAATATTAACTAAAATATGAAAAATGTATACACACACACTTGGATTATCTTCCACCATAATACCCAATGGGACGGAAATGATGATACCAAAATTCGCCGCATCACCCGACTTATTCTAGTCCCTAGTTGGGTTTATATAAGCGAAAGCCATCAATTGATAAAAACGGTGAGTTTTGAGTTAAAAGTTGGAAAAGGAGAGAGGCTTGGCGGAGCATTTTTCAAAAATAAAAATTCCCACTCGATCAACAAAAACGTTCACAAATTCCATAGTGAACCAGGCTGCAGAGAGAGATGGGGCCAAATGAAGCAGCAGGTTCCATGCTTGATTCTCTGATATCTTCATTTAACACTCGAATTGTTGATCTTCAAGAACTCGTTTTCGCCCGAAACAGTGAGTCAACTCTTTTTTCTTTTTTTTGTTTTTTTTCCTTCTTTTGTTTCTTCACATTTAGTAATCTGCTCTCCTGTTTGAGCAGCGAACGCGGCGAACAGCATCTCAGATTTGTCGGTGGTAGACTCCGCATTGAAGGAGATGGAGCTGCAGATACAGGCCATCAAGGACCGGTTGCGCGAGGAGACTCTTGCTATTCCGAAAGCCAAGGTACTTGTTTGGGTTTTAATTATTCTGGAAATTTTAACTTAAAATTGACTGAATAAGGCATGCTTTTTTATTTATTATAAGATTTGAAAATCTCCGTTGATTAGTTTTTTTTTTTTTTTTAATCATATGTGTTTGAAATTAATCCTCTGAGTGGAAGCTGAAGAAGTGAATTCTCGTCTTTAATTGACTCTAATACCATTAGTTGCAATTTCATTTTATTGGTTAATTTTCACTAAGCTTTGTTTTGTAGTCTGATTGCAGAAGCTCATTGAGGCATCGCTGCGGCAGCAAAAGAAATTGCAGAATATGTCTCTTCATGTTCCCTCACATTTGCCTGAAAGATTCACCTCGTTGAATTTGGATACCAATGCCAAGTAATGAACAATATAAACATAATGAGCTCAAAAAAATGTAAAAATAATAATTATTACCATTGAAAATATTTAATCAATGAAATAATTCCCTAAAAAAATCAATCAAATTAAATAATCATTTTGTTAAAGTGGAACACAGTTGCTAGCCAGCTACATGACTTAAACAAATAATAAATTCTCAATAATTTCATCATCATCTATGTAATTTATTTTGGCTATTTTGTGAAAGCATATTGCTGAGTTTTATCTTATCCCAAATTTCAAATACCCCACATGCAGTCGATGAATAAAAAATTGAAAGCCGAAAGATTAGACTTTTTATGTAGGACTAAGAGGCAGGAATAGAGGGGACAAACCAATTAGAACTGACAGGAATTAGAGCGCACCTTATGGTAGATTCGACGTATTCAAAATATCAAGCACAGAAGGCGCCAAGAGATGACATGACCCCCTATTGCTCAAGTTGCACAATATAGCCATATGGGGTTTTGATTCGATCCAATGTGCTCACACTTCCGAATGTTGAATATTCAACAGACAACATTCTCGCAGCTCTATAAAAAGCCTAACCCTACTTAGCTATAATGCACCAGTCACCAGCCCAAACCCCGTTGCCCAAAAATATTCTTCTTGCAGCCGTGAGCGAGTTGCGTTTCAATGGCTTCCAAAGCTGTTCTTCTTCTATGCCTTAACCTTCTCCTCTTCACTTTAGTTAGCGCAAAACATCATTATGTCCCTTGCCCACCACCACCAACACCAAAAACTCCAAAATGCCCGCCACCGCCACCGCCACCACAACCACCAAAGACTCCAAAATGCCCACCACCACCATCACCAGCTACTGCTACTTGCCCAAGAGATGCACTAAAGCTAGGGGTATGTGCTGACTTATTAAACGATTTGTTGCACCTTGTAATAGGTACCCCGCCAAAGACTCCATGCTGCTCTCTCATTAATGGTCTCGCTGACCTTGAAGCTGCAGTTTGCCTTTGCACTGCTATTAAGGCGAACATTTTGGGGATCAATCTTAATGTCCCTGTCTCCTTAAGCTTGCTCTTGAATTATTGTGGAAAGGGTGTTCCTTCAGGATTCCAGTGTGCTTAGAGGAGGGTCATTATTAATTTCCTGAAATTCCTTTTTCATTTGTTTTCACGGGTTGTTTGTTTGGACTTCTTTATTGATTTTGTTTTTACATAATGGTGACATCTCTGTCACCATGCTTCAATCTTTGATGAGGAAAAAACAAAATGTGTGCGTTTTTCATGAATAATGCTTTTTTTTTTTTTTTCTCTTTGTAAGTTACGATGTAAAAGATATAATTTGCTTCTGATTCAATTGCTGTTTCATCCTTTGATTCGTAACTTCTGCTGATTTTTTATGCTTCTTTAATATCATCATATTGTTGATATTAAATTATATGCGTCTTCATGCCATAATTTTATAAATTTATTCCTTAACTCAATATATATACATCTTCTTCGTCATCTTCTTCTTCTAATTCTTCAATTATTGATTTTCACTTCAATGCATCAAATCTATTGTTGAATCTGTTAAGTGGTTTGTAGGCCCAGGGTTTAATTTATCTATATTTGATGTATTATAAGAGACCAGTCATATATGTATATAAGTATAAAAAAAATGTAAATGTTTTAATATTAATAAATTTAAAGGTGTAAAAATAATAAAAATTTATATATTAATTAATTTAGTGTATGAAAAACTTATATTTACACCAATTATATGTGCTATTTTTCTTTGATGTCTGTCAGTATATTAGAAGAAGAAGGAACTTATTGTTTGACACTATAATTGATAATAATATGGAACATAATATATGTAAAAATTGTAAGCGGACACATGCATGCAACTTCAAATTAAATCCCTGAAAACAAACATACAACTTCAAAAATAGAAGTATTTATATTGAAATCGGATTGGTAATGGATTCAGTTGAATCTGAATTAATTTTCAATTTTTTAATTAAATACTTAAAAAAACCCCTTAAATATTAGTTTTAATTCGCCACAACGGTTCACTTAATTTAAAAATATTGATTGAAAAATTAATAATAATAATAAAATAAATAAAAAATTCACAAATCAAAGAAAAATTACTTGAGAAATTAAAGACACACGCAAAAGGATACAGAATTAATTATGCCTTTTGCCTCATTGCAGTAATCAACGAATCAAATCACGTCACCCTCACAAAAAATAACCAAAATCTCAAGACTTTATTCACTTAATTAATTATGCTTATTTGAGCGTGTCATGTCAGTCAACACTTACATTAAATGGTTAAGCAGATATTTTAAATGAAAGATTTCATAAAATTTATATATTTAAATTAAATCTATCATTTGATAAATTAAAAAATGTCATAATTTATAAATTTTTTAAAATTTATTATTTTTTAAAATCTTTCATTATAAGGTTTTCATTTTTCACCTAAAAAGGTAAAATGATGAATTGTTATAATATTTTTATTTCAAAATTATCCTTAATAATTCACAAATTTTATGTTTAAATCAAATAATAAAAATTTCAAAATCTATTAATTTTACTATTTATGAATTTTAAATTATATCCAAACAATGCCTAAGAAAATTAATATCCACGATAGTCTCCGTTTGATATTATTATGACCAAAAATCAATAAATTATTAAACCCCCCCTCCCCAACCAAAAAAACAAAAAATAAAAGTCAAATGAAAAACCACAGCATTTCTTGTTCATGGAATTCATTATTAAACAAATTAAGAACGAATACACAATCACTTGTCATCACATGAAACATAGACATGCGAGTGGGAGAGTAAGAGAGATGAGAGAGGCCCAACGGAGGATCAAGAATGGATTTTTGGAAACCCCATTTTCCTCGAAAAAAAAAATGTTGGAATCATATGCAAATCAATAATTGAAGAAGTTACTTGGCTAATTACTATTATATTATTTCCGTCACAACCTAACCTTATTAAGAAGTTTCATTAAACTGCAACAGATATTGCCAGAAATAAATCACCTTGTTGCCATGCATGATATAGCCGTATCTTTTATAAATACCATCTTCAATTCCATGCCCATCATCATATGGTTTACTATCGGAAACAACCACTATTATGGCCTTCAACTCCAACATCACGCTACTTTCTGCTTTCTTGTTTACTTTATTAAGCAATTTGGGTGTTTTGGAAATGCAGAGTCACCTAACACACCCTCCTGTGACAATCAAACTCACAAGCCACCACCGCCGATAGCCAATAGTACATGCTCCAATTTTGATCCTGAAGAGGGTCCAGACCTGTGTATTACTTTCACTCGACGATTGGGGTTAGATGGGCCTTGTTGTCACCTCCTGCGAGGCCTCGGCGGCAGTGTGGAAGATTGTCTTTGCCCTATTATTAAAGGAAGTTATTTCGTTAGTGCACCAAATAATTATAGAGAGGTGCGGCCGCGGGACTACCCCTCCTACGGATCTCGAGTGTGCTTAATTAAGAGAGTGGCCATTTCTCTTTAATAAATAAAAAGATCATTTATATTTCTCACTTAAATTTTAATCGAATAAAATTTTCTATTATTGCCCCAGATGGATGTTCAGCTTGTGATGGTTATTTAATTTTTGTTTGATTATACTTTTAATTGGGTTATTTAAACTCTATTTTAAGATTTAAACTTCTAGTAAACTTATAATTCTTCTGAAAATGATCTAAACTCGTAGTAATCTTATAATTCTTCTGAAAATGATCCACTACCAATGAACTGAAATTTATTTTCCTCCAATTAATCAATTAATATAAAATCAAAACAAAATAAATAACTTATTAAATAATGCATCAAAATATGAAAAGGAGCTTCCTGAATTATTATATATCTATATCCAAATAGGAAATAGGATAATATTCAGTCATGAAAGGTAATTTCAATCTAATGAGAATCAAATTTAAATTTTAATCAAAGATAAATTTTAAAAAACAAGAAAACGACACTAATAGCAGCTACATTGAAGGTGCATTTTACTAAAGAAAAAAGCAGCTTCGAATGGGAAATCTCTTCCTACTCCCAAACAACCATGAACAACAGAGAAGAACCATGCACACTTGAAATCTTGAGGAACTTGTT
The DNA here is from genome assembly GCA_949677035.1 of Omphalea diandra. NCBI lineage: Eukaryota > Viridiplantae > Streptophyta > Magnoliopsida > Malpighiales > Euphorbiaceae > Omphalea > Omphalea diandra. Next base: position 55,340 of record CATIWR010091691.1, on the reverse strand, counting down.
TTCCACATGCACTAAGAAGCAAACTAATAGCAACAGGTATTTCAAGCTTCACAACTCCTAGCACATTGGTCTTTATTGCTTTACATAAACACATTGCAGCTTCAAGATCCGCAACACCTTGAATAATGGCACAGCATTCCTTGCTTGGTTTTGTACCAACAACCTCATGAACCAACCCTAACCAGCTCCCACATACCCCAAACTTCAGGGTATCTTTGGGGCATTTGGCTGGCTTCTTTGTGACAGAGGGAGGGGCGGAGGAGGGCACTTTTGGAGGCGGGCAAGGAGGTCCTTATGAGATGATGCAACGCGGCTGAAAATCACAAGATTAAATAGAATTTAAAAAGCTGCCTTCTTACTACCCTTAAATGCCATTCTCTCATTCGTTAATTTTAACACTAGCTAGCAGTTGTATATTGTCTCCTAAGTGGGGGGTGGCAATTCATGTAATGTCTAACCGTACTATGTGTGAAGATACGTATATAATATAAAAAAGTTCAATTCAAATATAATTTATTTCATTAATTATGATAAAATTTTCAATTTAGACACAGAAATATTTATGAAAAATTTTAAGTCTTAATACAGACATATTTATAAAACAAGTTAGATGACAGTATTTATCTAATCTATTTAATTTATCATGTCACTAATGTGTAATTAAAGTGATGCGAAAATACATATTTAATTTAAAAATATATATAAAAAATTAAAATTTTTTTATTTTTAACTAAAAATTATTTATATATTAACAAATAAAAATTTAAATAAATATAAAATTAAATTTAAAAATATTTTTATATATAAAAATATATTTATTTAAATAATATTTAAATTTATATATTTATGTTATTTATTATAAATTAATCAATTAATTTCATTATAAAATTGTATCAATTACAGATTAAGCGAATAAATGTGTTTAAATCTATTTTTTTTTACAGTGTCATAAGTGACCTCAAATCTATTTATAATAAATTTAAACTTTTTTAACTATATATCACATCGTCGTTTAATTAGCCATATACAGAAGTCCTGCTAAAAAGAGAAAGTCGTAAGTTTATAGTCTGCAATTCAAAGTGACAGCAAGACAAGTAGGATATGGATGACCCATATTAGGCGTTGAAATGTGTTTAAGGAAAGCTAGATTTTTATTGCACAATATGTGGATGATATTGCAGCAATCGAGTATAGCATCCAAATTCTTGGGGCCCCGGCCGATAGCAGCCGTATTATCTTGTTCATTATCTTTTACTAGATATTCAAATCATATCATAAATTTAAATCTATATTATTTTATGAACTAACATATATATATATATATATATATATATATATATATATATATTGATAGTAAGCAATATATATATTGAAATACATAAAATTAATTTTTAATTATATATATATATTAATTTTTAATTGTATATATATATTTAAGTTTATGATGTAATATAAACTTAGTCGGAACATAAGAATTGAGCAGATGCATCCAAGAGCCCATCCGCCTGTGACCTAACCGCTTTTACACTTATTTCTTTTTTTCCCAGCCTGCAAAGTAAAATACAGCTAGCCCATAGCATAACACAGCGTAACTGGACATGAAATTCAATGAAATTGGACAGCCACAGTTCTTCATTCTTGAGCCCATCTCATAACCCACATAATTATCATTAATATTATTATTGTTATTATTATTATTATCTAAATAGAGCTTTAACTCTGAGATTAAAAAACAGATATATGTTTGACTCGGTGGAAGCTTTCACCATCATGAGCTTAGTAGCAAGGCTTGGCCATCACTACCTGAACAAGAAGCAAATCTTATAAATCCCTCTTGTTGCAAGCCCATATCAGATTAAGTCTCATATATACTCAGATTACCTGTTATACTGTGAATTAGGGTCATAAGCTAGACAAATTTATGAGCAGGATGAAGACAGCTGTGACGTTAGTTCTTGGGACCATGTTTGGGGCGTTCATTACCCCAGTAATGTTTATACGCCGTTGGGAACATCATGGGATGGTTGGAAAATGGCCTTGTCCTCGCCAATCTCATCACCACCGTCCAACCTCTATAACAGCTGGTGTGCAGAAAACTAGTGCAGCCATCGGGGAGAATTAGTCGCTTACAATAGAAATTAATTGTTTCCTGCTACAATCTATGTATTGTGTTGTATTATGGATCTATTAATATATGTATTAATGTTTCCTGCTACAATCTATGTATTGTGTGGTAGCATGTATCTATTAATGCTGTCAATAATTGAGTCATGTATTCTATTTTCATATCTAGATAATTTAATTTTCCGAGTTTTGATTTCGTAGTAATTTTTCTGATAATTTAATTCTTTGAATTTTGATTTCATAGTAAATTAATCGCTTACAATAATAAATTTTTTTTCAATATTAAAATTCTGTTATATTAAATTAAATTTCAGTATTAAAATATAAGCATTCGTTTTAAAGCCAATTCAATTCCCATAAAAGTACATAAATAATAAATATTTTTTTAATTGAACTCTAATTGAAATTCAAAACTGTCATTAGAATAACTCCAAGCACGAAAATTGCAAAAACGGATTTCAAATCCTTAATAGAGTCTTAACCATGATTTATTGGTCAAATGATGATATGATCTCATAAGTCTACATCTTGAGTAAACATGGTTCTGTAAATTGTAAAATATGTTATAAAAAAAAAAAAAACAAACAAACGAAGGATTCCATTTCAGCCACTGTAGTCTTATACATATATGCTACAGTGGAATCATGTAATACCAAATATGAGATACATCTTTCAAAGAATAAATTTTCTTCTTCTTCTTTTTTTTTTTTTTTTTTTTTTGAATAAGCCAATTCATTTTAGGATCTGCAGATTAATGCTAACCACGTCAAGATAAATTAATTCAATCTACGATAATATACATATTATACATCACTTTATGAGTTGAGTATAACATCAAAATTTTCAACTTTTAACCTTCGAGTTAAGTTTATTTTTGAGAAAAACGTCACCTCCTGTTTTACATGTGGCTTGCTCCATTTATTCTTTGATATTTCTATCATGGGCCATCATGTAAAAATAACAAACTTTTTTTTCTATAACAATACGAACTTTCCTTCTTGTTGCATATGACCATTCTCCAATCAAAACATAATCCAAGTTACTTGGGGAAGAAGGGGAGTTGACCCTTGGAGGAGGAGTGGCAGACCCAAAGTTAATTATCCAAGTCTTGGTGATTACGACACTGCTCTCAAGTTATAAATTCTTTCTGAGCTCAGTATTGTTTCTTTTCACATTCCATAGTCAAGAGAGCCACAAGCAACGATTCCTAACGTGAGAGAACTCGTTGAGTCAGGTCTTGCCATGGCTAGACACATTGAACAAACCTATCACAGACCAAATCCAACACCTAAGGATGACGTATCAGAATGATAAGTTATCATCATTGTTGTCTCCCTATGTTCTTACTTGTATACGTTTATTATCTTCCTCGTTAATTAAATTCTTATGAATTCTTTATTTTTTATTTCATTCACTTTCATGGTTTTCAGTTAAAATATGTTTGAATTGGGAGTTTATAAAAGAATAGAATGAAAGGGACTAATTTATAAAATGATTTTATGTCTGAATGTGAAGTGTTGGAGTAAAATGAATTGATTCTCAAAGGTTTGCTAGACTCATCCAAACCCAGCTCAATCCATATATTGAAACACTTCAAATTTGAGTATTTCCATAGATTTGAAACTCAAACTATTCTTTTTCATTCATATCATCCCAAACATAAATATAATTTAATATTTTTTTTTTAAACCAAACTCATTCATTCTATTTCATTTTTAATCCTTCCAACATTTTATAAACACCCAATCTAATCAGAGCATTAGTGTAGGCAATTGGTTCCCTTATCTGCTTTGCGTTATTGCCAATGAGCATTATAGTGGTTTTCTGTTCTGTTCTGCACTTTACACTATTTTGCTGAGTTTTTCTTTCTATAAAATAATTAAATAAATCAGTCTCTAACCCTTTTCTTAAAAATAAAAACTGAATACTTGCATATAACCATGTTACATCTCAAGGTTGGGAGAAGAATGCCAAGCAGCAGCCAAAATCAAACGAGCCCAGTCTTGGTCATGTTAATCAATCCATACATGGAAGAAATAACATATACACTATGCCAAGGCTATCAGTTATTTAGTCACATTATCTGTTCTCTTCGTAAGATACCCGACCAAGACACCTAAAAGGCCAACCAGCAACACAATCAGTAAAGAAAAGCCACCACCAGTTCTGTTAACTGGTTTTCTCATCAGTTCCTGTTGCAAGGGATTAGCACATGTTTGACAGAGTTAGAGACTGTTAACAGTAACACCTCCCCCCTAACAAAAAAAAAAAAAAAAGGGACCATTCCACTGATCAGCAAGAGAAAATATTTCAAAAGGTACCAGCAATTGCATCAATAGAAGACATTATAACAGAAAATTACGCTTTACACAATGATACCACTAGCAGAGAAAGGAATTTTTCACATCATAAACTTCGTGCCCTAAATGCAACTTTTGTGTCCATTGATAACAGTTCAAAAAAACTGTAGGACTACTCATTTGAGAAGCAATAGCAAACATACTTAAGTATTTGGGAAACCAACAGTAGAGTATCCCACCTGTCTCAGAGCAAATATAAACCTATAATAATAACTTAGTCATACCAGTTCTTGTTGCAGCTGTTGATTTTGCCTCAGAGCAGAAGCTTTCTCCTCAGTCAACTTTGAAATTGTAGACCATACCTGAAGAAGTTCACTAAAATTGCAATGTGAAATTGGAGAAACAAAGAAAAACGACATGGAAATAAAGCAACTCAAGATAAACAGTTGATTTTCTCAAGATGATGATAATAAAAGATGTACTCAGACATTAAAATTTTAAGTCTTTTCAAATTTTTTTTTTTTTTTTTTAAAATAGATAACATTATGCTGCTGGGCTTATGATTATGACCTTTATTATGAGTAAACTCTTAAGAAAGCGCCATGGCAATTTGAAACTTGCCAGCCAAAACAGCCAAATGAATAAAGCAATTTGCATATGGTTCCTCTACACACCGGTTATTTGACACACCATGCCAGCACTGTACCAGACACCCTTGGAAACCATGTGAATACGGTCTCGCTAATATTAATATGGAAAAGCCCCAATTTGAACAACTCTAGTTTCCTACAACAATCCTTTCAAACAGGACTAGTAACATGGTAACGCATTTGGTTACACAATAACAATAACAATCTTTGATATGTCTGTTCAAGTTACAACGCCATTAATGCAATTACATGTTCTCGAACAGATATTTAGAGGTCAATAAGCAAGGAGGCCTCAAAACAGATTTTTCAAGAACCAGTTACATAATCGCTGTGAGGACATGAATAAGGTACCTTTTAGCATTTCTAAAGGTTGGACATTACAAGCTCCTCAAAATTCAAGGTGATTCTATATTTCATGCCACTATGTCAAAAACTTATAAAGAAAAGTACAGGTTTGCTCCCAAGCAAAATAATAATTAAGCACTGCAGTGAGAATGATATTAATTAACAATGTGAAAAAGGGAAAAGAAGCATGAGCAGAAAATGTTGAATGCTTTCCATCCATTAGTAAAAATAAATAAATAAATACAAAACCACACTAGAATCAAATAATTCATGCTCCATGAAGGCACCATTTCAAGGAAAAATCTCGCAAATATTGAATTTGTGCAGATTTTTCCTTTGTTTAAAATGTGAAACATTTCAAAAAGGATGATAAACCTAGGAAATTTCAAATTCTCTTTGAAGAGGCATACTGAGTACTGGATCATTAGTATTGAAACCATTGGAGAACTTGAACCAACTAAGAAATTTTGAAATGAAAGGTGCAAACTAATCAAGTTGTCCAATTTTATATTAAAGAGCAAAAGACAATTTACCTCTGAAGATTTCTCTTTAGGCTCATCTAAAGATTTTGATACCTGAAAATTTTATCAGGTGAGATTCACTGATCATGCTATATTGGTATCTTCACAAACACGCAAATACCGAATCAAGAAGAAATACTTACAGCTTCAAGCAATGAAGCATCCTGATTTCCATTCTCGAGCGCAGAAGCCCTGGAAGGAGACAATCCTTCTTCAGATTCTTCCGGAACAGGTGAGGGAATATTAGCAAGGACGTATACTACACGCAATTTGAACTCCTCTACAACCTTACCCTCCACTTTATTAAACTGCAAAACCAAGCAACACTGTTTTAAGTCCAAAAAAACAAAACATAAAACTGTCTTCAAAATTCAGAAGGAAATAATCGGGGGAGAAAAAGAGAAGAATGAAGAAGCTATCCCACCATATCTGGCGTTATGTCTTTCAGAGTGGCACCATCAGATGCAGCAACACTCTGAAGAAGGAACTTGTCCTTGCATTGCATATCAGGAGGTGACTCTTTTGGGGCTTGCATTGTGACTAGCGGGATCCATTCCGATATAAGTAAGATTCATCATACAAAAACATGAACAACAATTAGTAAGAACACATTTAACATTAAAAACTAATTTGAAACGAGCAGCTATTAATTTCAAGAAAATTAGGGAGCTCAATCGACCATAGCAAGAATTATATATAAGAAAAATTACCTGTAACATTGCAAGTGGAGCGAGGCAAAATGACGTCTGTGTTAGGACGAACGCAGTATTTCTTGGGATTGGTGGTTTTAACCTACTCGATTTCCAATTCAACAAGTTGCCATATGGTAACTGATCAGCCAATCACAACTACAATAAAAACCAAACCAATATGCAAATCGAAACGAGAAAAGAAAGAAAACCTACTTTAAAAGCCACATATTTGTCTGACTTATTAGTCAATTGCATAGAACATGAGCTCTGCTTCTTCAATTGAACTTCATGAAAATTTTCAAAAATAAATTATACTCCATTGATTGTCCAAAAATAAAAATTAAAAGCTATAGTTTGGATCTATAATGCTGCATTCAATATAAAATTTTCTAGGAAACCAAACAGAAATTGGGGAGCTTACATCGGAATTTTAGTTCCGAAGGCTGAATGTTGAGGAGATCTCCGGTACTCATGACTTTGCAATGACGAGATTAATTCAATTTATCGATTGAAATAAAAAAAAAATTATAGGATTTGTGCAATTGGAAGAACAAATTGTTGAGCGCTTCCTAAGAGGGTGATTAACAGAAATGCCAAAAGGACAACCAATTTTTCAATTCAATTTTGGTAAAAGTTAGGAGATTTGAATAAAGTGGGTCTCCAGGTTAATGCGTTAACAAAAACTCGTGAAGGAATTCAATTTCATTGGCTGTGATGCTACGAGCGTCAGCACCTGTGACTGTGAGCCTAGATTAGCCTTAATTCCTCGGTTTGTTGCAGCCCTTTCTCATTTTTAGGTTGAGGATCAATTTGTCCCTCTAAGCTTTTTAAAAGGTCCAATTAAAAATAAAAGCAGTTATAGCCATAATTTTATTACTTGCAAAACAAAATTAATTTTAACTAGCTGAAATAAATTATATTATATAAGTGTTTTAATTTAAATATGTTTTATTTGTTTAAAAAACCCTTATTTAAATTCTATAAGCAATTTTATAAACTTACCGTTTACATAAAAACAAACTTTAATGTTTTTTAAGTTGGATTGGTAGCATAATTTTTTTTATAAGAAAATAAAATAGAAAAAGAGAGATATAGAAAAGCATTTGATTGAATTATAATTGTCTAATAAAAAATAATACAATCCCTCAAAAATAAAATAATAAATAATACGAAAGCTCACGTGACCACAAAATGTATGGTACAAGAAAATCACACTACTTATGTACGTTATTTAGCAAAGTGTGGATGAATATGCAAACATCTAATAAATGATATCATAATATGGGTGGCTATACAAATATGTATTAATTACAGTCATAATTACAATAACTTAACTAACCATCTAATATATATATACACATTAGATGACTTGATTACTAAATGAATTTATTGGATCTAGTTATCTACATTTTTTTTTTTTAAAGTTTCTTGCACTTCTCTAGCTTTAAGAGAGTGCAAATAAATTTTATTAAAAATTTCATTTATTTACACACTATAAAAAGAGCAAAAAAAACTCTAAAAATGAGTACAAATAGTTGGAAACCGAATCTATCAATATCAAGGCAAGGCTTTTTTTTTTTTTTTTATTAAATCACTTATTTTTCTAATTAATACATATAATTTATTATAGCCTCAATAGTTATTTATAATAAATATTTATCATTTACTGAGTTAAGGTTTTAAAAATTATTTATAATAAGTATTTATCATTTATTAAATTAATATTCTGACATGTGAATAATTTGATATTATATTACATAATTGAAAATTTTAAAAAAATAGTTAACTAGAAAATAAAAAAATACATATAAATGAAAAATAAAATACCTAAAAAAATTTAAAATAATTATTTATTAAAATTATATCACCAAAAAATTAAAAATAACTTATATTTATTTATTTGATATTTTTATATATCAAATATAATCAATATAGAATATACAGAATAAATAATGCTAGTTAAACTAATATAGCAGATAAAAGATATTGTATCATAATATGTTCTAATAAGAGCTTGTAATATAATGTGAAGGGTTTTGTTAGAATTTATGGATTGAGATTTTTTTTAGTAAATATGATTAATCATATTTTTAAAATTTGAATTATTAAATTTAAAATGAATGATTAAATTTTATTTTGTCAATAACAATTTAGTTTTTAAATTTTTTTTTTAAAAAAAATTCAATAATTGAATTTGAAATGAATGATGCAAATTTACAAATAATATTAATTATAAAATGAGAAAATCCAAATCGAAAAAGAGACATATTCTGAAGCCTACCACAGTGCAGTAATAAATGGTTTTGGTAGAGGATAGACAATACTATAAAAAGTTTATAAAGAAAGGAGGCTAAAAACACATGACAAAATTACATTCTAAATAACTTAAAAGACATGAATTCTGCCTAAACATTCAATGCCTCATTTGTCACCAGCAGCATGCCTTGTTAGAAATTGAACCTTAAATAAGCTCTTCTTTTGACAATAGTCATTTTTTCATATTTTTAAATGATTAAAAAAGAAAAAACACACGATTAGAAAAATTTATATTGAACATCGCAGTCTCAGAATTGCACCATTGAAAAATATTCTAACATCATTGCAGCACTAAAAAGTATATTCTAGCTTATTTATGGTTTAACAAAATTTGGAAGTCATACTCATGATGAAACCAATATAACCTCCATATGCTATATGCCTGATACTATTCTATATGTTGTTTAGGACGATTAGAAACATGTTGGTGTGCAATTTCTTGCTCTAGCTAAGGTGTTGCGTAAATATCTGGTGGACGCAGCGGGAAAAACATGTTTTATTTTGCCAAATTGATAAGGTTCAGCTGAATTACCCAGCTAATGTTAAAAAAACCTGGTGGCAGGTAGACTATTGAATTATTATTTACCACTTTTCAAACGCCCATTAATTATGGGGATAGACCCAGACCAGAAGAAAAAGAAGGGGTTTTGTTCCTGTAATGGGTTATGCCAACCAACACCAGAGTCATTACCTTACCCTACACATTGATTTTTCCTGTCAGAATTTTCATTTTCAATTTTTGCCATGTCGTTTTTGAAAACCAAAAACACCAACAAGTAATTACGAGTTGAAACCGTTGCAGATTTGGACGTGTAGCCCAGAAGTGGATGTTTTTCTGTATACATGAATCAACCAAAGCTAATTGTGGTCCCAATGGTATAAAATTAATAAACACCCAGCTACTGTATACATGAGAAGCAGAGGCAAGCATGGAGAGAGAGAGAGAGAGAGAGAGACCGGGACGAGTATAATTTTTTATACCCTAAAAGTGGAAAAACGAATTTTCAGCCTTTTAATTTTTGTCCATTTTAGTCATTAACTCTCTTAATTTTGAAATCGAATAATTGAAATTTGTAATTTTCACGTGTCTATGTTTTGAATTCTCTTTTTAATATATCTATTAATGATGATAATGAAAGACTGTCCTATAAATTTAGTCTTTGAACTATGTAGATTCATATATTCACATCTAAAATAAAAGTTTTAATCCTAACTAGTACAAAAATTTTGATTCAAATTATCATTTTCAATTAACAACAAAATAAAAATTCATTCTTATTTAAAGTAAATAACCAAAAATTAAAAAAATATATATTATTTTATTTTTTTAGTTATTTCTTCCAAATTCTATTTTTTAGAGTCACTATAATCAATTACTGCATTATTCTTCACTGTACATATTATGATCTTTTATTATTTATTATCGTGATAATCTATAATATTGACAATTTTCACTATTGTGATCTAAATTGTAATCATATCGATAACAATAACATGAATCATTTTACCATTTAAAATGATGATTTTTTCTTTTGTTGAATGATAATACATCTTTTGCATCCTTTTCATAGCTGTCATGCATGTTAAATAAAAAGGAGAAAATTACAAAAAAGAATATTTTGAAGTTCATTATATAGAATAATTAAGATCAGTTTAAATTTGATATATCAAGAGAAAAAAAAAAAAAAAGCAAAGAGAATAGTAAAATTATTGACATGGTGAGTTTTAAAAAAAATAAAAATAAAGAAATAATCAAGAAAAATTAAAATAATATATATAATTAGATTTTTAGTTATTTGTTTCAAATAATTTTTATACTAATTAAAATAAAATTTAAATTGGGATGCGATTGGATAAAATCAAAATAATTTATGGACTCAAATTATATATTAATATGATTTTCTGTTATTATTAGTAATAAAAAGAGCTTTGTAATAAAAATCCATAAAATTTAAAAATAAATAAATATTCAAATTTAAAATTAAAAAATAAATAAATTTTAAAGAGGCAAAGATGTTTTTTAGCTTTGAAAATGAGATGTGGGTATAGGAGGGCGCTGAATGGTACAGAAAAAATGTGGCCGCTCCAGGCATAGTATAGACATAGCTAAAGGCAAATGCATGTCCTTGATGCAGAAACCACGTCAATTCCTGCCACCATGTTTTTGTCTTCTTCTCAGGTGTGTGTGATATCACTCTAATCACCGCTTAATCACCGAATCTCCATCAAATTATTGCCTCAAATGAAGCTCTCGTCTCTTTGCTTTGAAAGGAGAGAGAGAGAGAGGGCTGTCTTGAAGGGTAGAGAGGGAGATTGACGGATGCATACGATACAGTCGTAGTCCATTCAAAAGATTTGGTCTATGGATATGGAGTGTTTATAAGGCCTACTTACTCGGTCCCCCAAATCTAAATAATTAAAACTGGTCTTCTCAATCCCTTTATTATTTCTAACTGTCAAAGTACTTTTCATAAAGCCTCATATATATATTTTATTCACAATTTTTTTTTTTAAAAAAAAAAATTCAATCTCAAACCTTTTTATTTAGCTCATTTTGTCTGGGAAAACCGTGCCCCGCCATCCCATGCTTGCTTTTTTGCCATTGCAGCAGAAGAGCAGACCCTAATTTTGCAATAACAATAATCACAAAATCCACCAATAATTCTCTATCATTATTGGTGGATGGGTGGGGGGTAGTCAAACTAGTTTAACGAGGGATTCAATTAGTCAGCCAGGTCCATACCTGCCCTTTTGTTTGATTTGATCGAATACATCTACAGATAGATAATGAGTTAGCATGCAGCAAGCTATAGCTAGGTGCATGGAATAACAACACAATTTTCTCTTACGGATTCAAAAAGAATTACCCTTAACTATTACATGCATGTGCTCCACTCCACACCATAAAAATGTTAAACGTGTTTGAGGAGACACGCAAAAATTCTCATTAACTTGGGTTTGCCTGCTGCGCACAGTTCAATGGTTGAACAAATTTGATCATCTTTTCAATCAAACTGTTGCCATCCAAATTATCTGTTGCAACTTGACTCTCCACTCATTTTAATTCTATATCTACGAAATTATGAATCAATAGTTAATTATTTTAAAGCAGAAGATATCACATGTTCCCGACAAAATCTTAACTTTTCGAATATAATATGCTCTACGAGCTTTCCCTTCTCAAATGTTGAGGACCTTGGGAGGGCAAATCAATAGATAAAATTGACTATGCATACCTACTATTTTTGTCTACTGTGCCCTAGGAAACAAGAAAATAAACCCAGACGACGAGGAAACAAATAAATGCCAGGAAGAGACGAGAGTATTTATTTGTAGAAGAGCGTCTAAATTTAACGAAAGTTTTAATTCATTAAATGATAATCTGTAACACAATTACATCTCATTTTAAGAGTGAACCAAATTTAAATTAATTAACTAAACTTTAACAATTTCAGTTTGGACTTTTTTTAACAAAAAATTACTTAGTGGATTTTAGACGATAAAAGATTGAAAAAAAAAAAAAGTAAATAAGAAGCATTTGCTGGCTATATTAATCAATAATAGGTACAGAAATTTGTGGATATGAATGGCAATAACTTATCTATGTCATCAATGGGGGAGAAGAAAATGAAGAAACAAACCAGGGTCCTCTAGTCACTGAAAGTCTGTAAAAGAAAGCCCAAAAATTAAAAAGGGAGCCACTGAGTAATTTGAATTGCCAGAACCAAACCACTAAAAATTTGAGTACTCTATGAGAGAGAAAGTCCTAGACAAAAATGGGAGATTTCCATCCTTTGTTACCCAAATTACCCTCCTATAAACAATAAAATACCACCTCTAACCTTCTACCTCCCTCACTACTCTCTCTCTCTCTCGCCCCCTCCCTCCGCCCTACTTTTTAATAGAGCGGAGCCCGGTTCGGAGTCTTCTTTCGCCGGTTCATCAAACCAGCTGATATTTCCGATATGCGTGGGAATATCGGCCGGCAAGCCGACAAGCTACTCCGTTTCTTTCTCACGATCTCAGTTGTAGCAGTGCTAGCTAGCGTTCTGCACCCAACCTCACCGTGCCCACCTGAACTAGAAGAAGTCCGGGTTGAAGCGGCGGGTTCAAGAACCGAGTCCGGAGTCATCAAACCATCGTCTGCACCGGGGTCGGGTAAAGACAAGAACTTGCAATCAAAGAGGAAACTTGAGAACCCATCCACGCCTTTAGTTCTGATCACATGATCAATCTGCAAACCCGACAGACCAATTAAATAAAAAAACCAAAAGAGACCCAGGTTGAGGAGAGTAGGGAAGTGACATGGGTAATTGGCAGAAAAAGAAAAAAAAAAAAGTTGGTAAGGGGACCTTGCAGAAAAGAGAGCAGAAGAGATACGGATCTTGTAGACTTCTGTCGCAGGTGCTACAGATGTTGCCGGAGCCCCTGAATTGCCTTGTTTGTGGCCTTGGATTCAAGAATACCACTTTTGCACTGTTTGTGGTGTAGGACTGGAGAAAGAAGAAAAATGGAATTCAATTAAAAACCTTAAGCTCCAAACTAGGAAAAATTAAAACAGCACAATCAGATTTTTATCCCTAGTGTAGCTAATTTTTAAGATACATTACCCCTTACAAAGAATGAATCTACAAACAGTAAAGCATGTGCAAAATTAGCAAGAAAGAAACAATTTCAAGAACTAGTGCAATAACTTTCCTTGGGTTTGCTTAATTATATACTTACTTGAACGAACGCGCAGTCGAACAATTTGTGAGCATCAGCCAACCTTATAACATCGTGATATACATACCTTCTTATCTGAAACATAACGCAGTTGAATATTCTTAATCCGTAAAATATTAACCATAATTAATTGAAGGTGAGATTTAAATGAATTAACCTGTAAGAGTCGGTGAGAGCTGTGGGGAGACAGGCAGTGAGGGCAAATACTGATGCAACAGTCCAAGCAATATATGTTCTTTTCATTCTTCTTAGCATCCTCATGAATTATACAAGCGTTGAAGAACTTTTCGTTGAGAAGAACTTGAAGCCAATGAGGGAGTGGATTTGAAGAAACCAACTGCACACATACAAATATGAGCATGAATTCAGTAAATTCATAGCAAGAAAATAGAAAGAAAAAAAAAAGAGGGTAATGAAGGAAAGAAATTAATTAAAAAAAAAACCCACCATGGTTTTTTGTTTCCGTAGTAGAGTATATTTGAATTTTGATGAGAGAGAGAGGGGGGCAGAATTTCGTCAGGGATTATAAAGATAGTGGTGGACTAAACTATAATTGCAGAGAGAGAGAAACGACGCCTGTGGAGTGTCGACTGATGCCTGCTGGTGTGGTGTTTTACTATCACCAATATCACCAAGGAAACAACAGAAGAGAGAGAGAGAGAGAGAGGTTGGGTTCATTAAAGCTTGGAGACTAGTGTATGTGTACGTGTATGTATGTCGTCTTTTTTTGTATTGGTTAGACGTACACTACACTATGCCACTACACAAAATACAATAGTGTTGAGTAAAAGGGGAAATGAAACAAAATTGTAGACAAAGAAGAGCAGGCAAATTTTTACATAATAAAAGAAAAAACTATATATATAAAATAAAATATTGCTGAACGGCCCAAAAACCCTTACTATTTGTAATTGGATGGGCCTTTTCCTCTCCTTCTCTCTCTTCTCTGCGGGAGGTAGTAAATGACAAGACTGGGAGCAGCGACTTTTCTCAGTTCTCGGTGGAAAACGGTAAATCAAGTGGCCCTTGGCTTGGGGTCTTCAAAATAAATCAAAATTGCCCAATTGTTTTTTCGTATATTGCATGTCCAAATTCTGTCCACAACTCTATCAGACTGAGAATGAAGACGCTAGGCTATACTGTAACATAATTTCCTTTTCCTCAGCTCAAGATGCCCATAAATTTATACTTTTAGTATTTTGGAGAAAAGTTAGAAAGTCTTTAGCTTGCGTATGCTATGATCCATTCTCTGAGAGTGCACAGTTAATTATTTACGGTTGCTTCATGAAAATGGAATGATTCTAATGGGATTCTTCAGTCCATGATGTCAAACCAGGGCCATGAAAAGAAAGAAAGAATGGGAAATGAAATCTGGGCATCCATGGAACCCCAGTTCTCAATTGGGGTTCTTTTTGCTCACGTTTCCTGTTTGTGTACTTTTCTCCGCTTTTCAACAGTAGTAATTCGGTGATGAATTTAAGCTGTTCATTAATAGCTTAGGCTTCGTGAACTGAATGTGTTAATCATAGATTATACTTATAAACAATGGCGATGGAGGATACAACAGAGAAGTAAAAAATGTAAATGTTATTACATCAACATATTAAATCATTTTAAAATATGAATATATTTTATTATAGACTTTTCAATTTTTCTCAAATTTTCACATTATCACTTAATACTTTCAAAATGATAATATATGACTCAAAATTAGATGAATTTTTTTTTCAATAGCACAATTTGATAAAAAATTGAATCTTCAAATGAGGCTAAATTGACGAAAAAAATATTAAATCACTTTAAAAATGTATTATTTAAATGTTCAATTTCATATTTATGTTATTAATTGAATTTCATTGGAAGTTTTAATTTTAATCGAAGAATACTATTGAGAAAGGATGATCCAATTTTGAGTATTATATGTTATTTTGGAAGTGTTGGTTAATATTGTAAAAACACAAAAAAATATATATATATATAAATAATATTTTATTTATTTTATAATATTTGTCGTTTTTAAAAATTATTTTTATTTTAAAATATTTATCATTCTATAATACAAAACAACATTAATTAGTTTTTTTTTTTTTTCAAATTTACACCCATCGCTGCTCTATTTCTCTTATTTCTCTTAGTGGTAGAGTTTTAGTTAAACACAAATTACGAGTGTATTAATAAATTATTTTTCGTTGATTTTTTTCTTAATCGATGTACATAACTCTAAAATGTCAGATATTATGAAATGAATAAAGTAATTTATAAAGATTTTAGTAAAAAATTATATATACTAAATTTTTTTACTACTAAATTATACATAAAAAACACAATTATTAAAAAAAATGATGCTTGTTTTCATGATAAACTAGTTTGAATTGAAATTAACAAATATTATAAGTAAAATACAGAGTTTAAATTTATTATCTAAAATTAAAATATTAAATATTAAATACAAAGCAAATAACAATATGAATAAACTTTTAATCAATTCCAAATGATATATAATTGTTAATTCTGTACTCCTATTTTTATATATAATTAGACCATAATTCAATATTTGTTTTTAAAGACATTACATATTCTAATGGGATAATTAACTCTTATTGTAAAAGAAAAAATAATTAAATTTATGACTATAAATTATTAATATCTAAAAAAATAGGATAATTAAACTGTTGGACTCTCGAAATAAGCTTAGTATAATAAAAACAAATAAAGATAAGAAAGATTTGAAAATAGAAATTTAAACTAAAAATGACAAAAAAAAAAAAAAAAAGCGTCAAAATGAAAAAACATAGAAGTTGAGGGGCTGAGGCTTCTCATCGATGCTTTAGTTCCGTCAAAGAACATTTTTAGATAATGAGAAAAAAAAGAAAACGTTCATTTATATTGGGAAAAGTTGACAGAGTCTGGTAAAAAGATAGGTAGCCTACATGATTATTGACCATAAATGCATGGAATCGTCCCAAGGACAAGAGATTGTTTTGGTTCTTAGTGGGATAAAGGAAATTTTAATAAGGCAGAGGCAAGGGAAGGGAAGGGAAGGGACGGACGGGGAGGGAGGTGCATGCATTGCAGAACTGTACGAATTGGCAAACAATATCAGAACAGCAGTCTGTGTCGGTGTGGGTGTGTGTGCGTAGGACACCTCTGAGCAGCCAGCCAACACCCACGACGCTCCCATCACACCTCTGTATGCCTGGCTTGACTACTAGGCCACACTTCTCACGACTGTCGTTACCATTAGTTAGTCCACTGAATAATTTATCCACGGCAAAGCCAATCTCGACACACTTTAATTATTATTTTATTCTCTTTTTTTTTTCCAACTAAAAATGTATTAAATGATAAAACGTAAGTAAATTATCGTATTACAAATTTTACAAGTAAGGCACGTATATTATTTGAATTAGTTGCGAATTTACATATTACATGTATTATGATTATAAATTTTTTTTCAATTTAAAAAATAAAATTTATGCTATATTAATTTTTATTTAAATTTAAATTAATTTTTAATTATATTACATTTTTAAAAATAAAATAATTATCTAACGCTAGATAAAACATCGTGACATTCAAGCCCAATCATATGCACACCTAAAATAAAATAAAAACCCAATAAGTAAATATAGAAAGCATCAAGTTTCAAATCTGGGTTTCTGTGAAATTAAAATCATAATTCAAATTTACGAGAAATTGAATAATAATAAATTTATCCAATTTAATCTAAAATATTTATACTTTCTAAATGACAATTTGTGTACATTGATTATTAATTAATTTATAATTTCAATGTTATATATTCAAAAAATAAATTTTGGATTTGCGTCTTTAAATTTAAATAAATCGTTTATTAAAATAAAAGAAAACTCTTCAAAAAAAATAAAACTTTAAAAGAGATGCACTTATAATAGCTCGACATAAATAAATAAATAAATAATTTTGCCCATTATTAATTAATATCTAAAAAAATTAAAGTATGAAAAAAATGAGTTAGTGAGACATTATATAAAAGAGATTACATCCTAATTTCTTACAAAATGTATACGAAATAAAAAGTAAACAAATAGTAATGTATCAAACACATTACATGACTAAATTTAAAGATTAATTAAGCATAACTCAATTAAATAAATATTAGCATAATTCAATTATAATAACTCAATCAAATAAATATTAGCACAATTCAATTATAAGTATAAACTATAATCAAATAAATTAAGCATAATAATCAATTTCACAAAAATTATATATAAAAAAAAAAACTTATACATAACCAATCAAATAATTCTTATAAAACTTGCTGAGGAGGCTTAATTCTCCATGTAAAATTTTAGATTAAAAAAATATTATTTTTAAGTTGCTATATTGAATAAGGATGACATTAAATAATTTATGAAATAACCTTATATGTACAAATTCAATAGTTTTATCAGTCTAAATTTCTATCTCATAAAATTATAGAGTCAATTTATTAACATATTAAAAACTCAACAATAAATGATATTTTGTATCTCTAAATATAAAATTTTTAAATTCACACTAAATTTTTTAAATTTAAAAATAATTATTATCTTGAAATATATTTATGTAAACTATTTGATTCTTCATAATTGTCCATTTAAATCATTAATTCACCATTTCATATCAAAATACATATCTAAAATCATTATTCACATATCACCTACACTTTAAATAAGAATATCTAGTTTAATTTGACCTTAGTCAATTGATTGATTCACTTAGTTTTAATTAATTAAATTAAATTAAAAGACTCTAAAATAATGTTAAATGTCTCTGATTATAAGGTAAATTGATATGTTTTTAAGAAAATATCAAAAAAAAAAATTTTTTTTTGTTCTCTTTATTCCTGTTATCTTTTGATTTCTACAACATGAAATCTTGGGATAAAAGACAAGTGAGCTGCTTGTAATTATACGAGTATATACATAGCACACATCTTATCATATTACCTAATTTATCTTTTTAATTGTACTCAATTATAAAAATAGATTAAATCTCATAAATAAGTAATATTTAGAAAAAAATCAATAAATTTCAAAAATTTAAATGTAATAATAGATTTTAATAATTATTTTATTTTCTTTAGTAAATAAATAAAATAATAAACTTATAATTAACCTTTCATTATAATTTTATTTTCATAATTTATAATATATATTCAATAAATATACAGGAAGACCGATGAAGCAAATAAAATCAGTTGAGTTAATACAACATAAATGTTACAAATATGCAAGTCGTTACAAAAAAGTGATAGATATATTTGAGAAATTATGTAGTGATTCTGAAATATTTAAAAATAATGTTTTTTTTTTACACAAAAATATATGAAATCAATATATTAATGAAGAGTATGAATCTCATATATTTAAGTAAGAAAAAATAATATTTTTTTAAGATTATTATATAGCTGGGCGATGTCTCTGGAATGCTAGAATGGACAAAATTTCAACAATGCCGAAAAGAGAAGATAAACATTGCATGAAAAATGGGCTAGTTTGCGCATTTATAAACCTGGGCCCTGGGCTTAGATGACACATTAGTTGTCTCCAACTCCCGGTGCGAATACCAAGAAACACAATTTTTATTTTTATTTTGATAGAAAACAAACACAAGTTACAAGGTAATATCAACTGACCGCTTAGTACCAATCTTACATTGAATTTTTTATTTTTATTTTTTAAATTTTTTTTAAAAAATTTAGAAATAAATTACCAAATAATAAAAAGTACTTTTTATAATTTTCATTAATTATTTTAATTTTTTGAAAACAAATTACAAAAAGCATATATATATATATATATATATATTTTTTGATTCCAGAAATAGAAAACTTAAAATTCAAATCCAAGTCAAACAGTTGAAATGAGAGTCGTCACGAGAGCTCCATCCAAGGTTAAAAAGAGAAAATATATAACTAGGTCACCATGATTTTAATGCTTTGGCACTTGCCAGCTAACTACTGCTCCCTCATTAGTTATGAGGTTAGAGTAATCCATTTTCTAAGTCTAGCTACTCCGATACAAACACAATTAATTTCTTTGCTACGAATTTGGATTAATCCATACTTTATCGAATGATCTAAAAAAAACTACTGCTACGGCCACCCCAATTACTACCATTCTCCTTCTTGGACTATGGCTTAAATCACCCACAATTAATTAGTTTATGTGTGCGTTCCTCACACAACAAAACGATGACCGACCCAGTAATTAACCAAACACAGGAAACGACTTGTAATCTGGAGCACTTTCTTCCTTATTATCTAGAGAGACAACCATAGATATTAGAACAAATCCTCATCGTCCTTGAAATTCTGTTTGCTGTTGGACTCTCCGGAGTTTAGTTGAGGACAAGATGGGCGAGGAACTTGTAGCTTGCCAAATTGTTAACAAAGCACATTAACTAATTTACTATCCACTACTGTTTTTTTTTTTTAATCTATAAATATAACCTATAGATTTCACGTAATTCAGCTTTAAAATTCTTAAAATCAATAAAAATGAGAATTTTCTCTTTTTTTAATTACTAATCAGTGGAACTGAAAAGTTTCTCTCCATTTTATTATATTTTCATTGATAATTTTTTTTAAAATTTCTTTTCTAAATTGTTGAATCTGCAAATTTGTTTTATCTCTGTGTTTTGTTTTATTGCTTACACCACTTATATTTGTTCAACTTCAAAATACTCAATTTTTTTAGCAAAAAAAAGAGCACCAGATAATACATATTCTTCTAAATGAAAACTTTCATATAAAATATTTATTTCTTTAAAGTATCATTATTATATTTTGTTTCAAATAAACATACTGTTATATACGATAAAGATTTACATAATATTTAAAATAAATTACATGGTTAATTTTTATGAAAAAATATTTCTAAGTAGCATATCTGAATTAAGTTAGAATTTGTTTTGAAACTCTGATGGCACCAAAATATATTTTAGATTTATGGTTAGTTCAATGTATATATTTACAAACTGTTCAATAAAATTTAACGCAAAAGTTACTAATTGAATAAAGTAAGATGTATATAATCTTTTATTCTTAAGAAATATTTAGTTTAAACTAAATATTCTAGTAATTGACAAACATAGAAGTACCAAAGAGAGAAACAAGAGAGATTTTCCAACAGCAAAAGAAGCATCAACAATGAGAACTCAGAACGCAAATCATCCATCAATGCTTTACTTTCTTGGTCCAAGCTCTCATCCTCCTGAGTTGATCGCATAAGGAACAGAAAAACAAAATGTTGGCCATCTCTTATACCATTGTCATCCCTCTTATTTCGCCTATTATTCCATAACTCTTATTGGGCACTTTTTTCTTCTCCTTCTTAATCCTAATCCCCAACCCACTTCTAGCTCTTCTCTCTTTCTTCTCCACCTTCTCCTCAACACCAGAAAGCGCCTTTGATAGCTCCGTAAAGTCATACGAGGAATCGTTGCTTTCTACTACATTAAGAGCATGTGACAAGCTGCTTAGATCAAATCACAAACTTGTCTTTTTTTGTTTTTCTTTGACTCTGGCACAAGAATGCACAGAAGATGAAACCCTAAGCGCGTGGAAAAAAAAGGACATCAACAAAAAGCTTTATCACAATTTGGATAAAATCTAACCTTCTGTTTGGGAAAAAAAGATGGTGGGGAGAGAAAATGAAAGGAGAGAAAGTGAAAGAAAAAAATATTTATTTTCTCTCCATTTATTTGGGAAGAAGTGAAAAATGAGGGTTCACAATCTACATAAAATCTAACCCTCTGTTTGGGAAAAAAAATGTAACGGAGAGAGAAAGTAAAATGATAGAAAATAAGAAGATGAAAAGTGAGAGAAGAGAATATTTGGGAAGAAGCGAAAATGAAGACACAGAATTTTCGCTTTCTCTTGGTTGGGAAATATGAAAATAAAGTAAAAAAAAGTTGTAAATTTACAAAAAGACTTATTTACCCTTTAATATGTTATCACAAGACTTTGTCACATATAAAAAAAATTCACACACACATACACACTATTTTTTTTACTAATGATTTATTCTCATTTAATTATTAGATAATTTGATATAATTTATTAAATATATTAAATAATTAAATATATTCTTAAATTAAATATAAATAATTTATTAATAAAAATTATTAAATAATTTGATATAATTTCAAATTTGATATTTAATTATAATAAATAAAAGTATTTCATATTTAATTACAAATAATAATCTCGTTGTTATTATATGATAATAATATGATTAAGCTTAATAAAGTTAAAACTTGAATAAAAAAGATAAAACAATAAAACAAGGGTAATGTTGTAAATTTTATATAATTTCAAATTTTCATGTCACTTTCTCCTTAACTTTGGATGACTATAAATGATGAGTCCAGAAGATTTATTTTCTTCTCAAAATCTCCTCTCTTCCTTTTCTCACCATCGAACAAGGGAAAATCATATTTCTACCTTCAATTTTGCCATCCTTCTTTTCTTTCCTCCATTTTCTCCCTCTCCCAAATATAGGGTAAAGGAACGTCTTATTATTGATTTGTGGAAGAGATGCATGCACATGCACACACACGTTTGTAAAGATATTAAGTCGGTAAGGGTTTAATAACTACAAATGCTTTTGCTTGCTGGATTCCAATAATTTTATGAATTTTGTTAGTGGACTTTTATCATTAGAACGCTTTCCAAACCAAAACTACAACCCAATGGGCTGAAAAGGTTGCAGCGGTTTATAGTTAGCCTTGCCATTTAGTTAGGTTTAAAGCCGATGCTAACAAAAGAAAATAATTGATCCTTGCCAGCTACAAGACTATCTAATCTAATCTCTTTTAATAAAGTTTATAACAAATTATTTATTATCATATGAGCAAGCTATTTTGGCATGCAGACAACATGATCGCTCGAGTTTTAATGTAATTAATAAAAACTTCTGCTTTCACGGACTAACAAAATAGGTATTATTAACAGCTTACTAAGGTTTTAATGGTCTTGAGGCCACCATGCTTCATACAACTGATTAATACTTTAGTCTAACTATAGTCTTTTTTTTTTTTTTTTTCCATCGTATTATGAGCTATTCAATTGGATACTCTAAGCACCCAAGAAAAGATAACAGACGCAAATTGAGAATTATATATGTATATATTAACTATACAAAAAGATGGCTCAATACCTCCAAATGCTATTTAAATAATGACTTTGGCGTCGCCTTTGGGTATAATGGAAGCGAAGGAATTAGATGCTATAACCAGAGTTTTACTAATACTAGAAAAGCCAATCCTCGAGAACCAGAGCATTAGTAATACTAGAAAATTATTGTACAGTTCATATCAAAATGCATCCTTTCCCTCCTTCTGAAGTGGACACTACCACCTACTCTGAATCAAAATTCCTCTTCTTAACTTGAACTATGAGCATGACTTTAGAATCAGGATCTAGTTTGTTGATGAGGATATTAACTTATCACTCACTGTTGTATCAAAGGCAAATGTCGGTTTGCAGGCCAAACGCTTCCAATTTTGTCTTATTAGCTCCCTACTCGACTTCGTAGCATTAACACTACTTTGGATAATACATGGTTTTTCAGTGAGAATGAAAAGCACACTTAAAGAGTCTTGAGATTATCTGTGGATAATTCTGGATAATATAGATCTCTTGGAAGTGGGATAAGACGTTTAAACAATACAGAATCAAGGTTTTATTCTACTTTATTAAGATTTGGTGGAATAATAGATAGGGGCTTCAAATTAGTTTGAAAAAAAAGCTTCTCATGAGCCTATCCCTTGTGTTCTAAATTCGTCAGAGGCTGAGAAGATACAGAGCCTAAACTAGTTTGGTTTTAGAACTTGGTGGTTCCTCAAATACACGAGTTACTAAAAGGTCTGTTTTTATAAAATGGGCTTATAAAACTTCATGTGGATTTGATGAGATAGTTTTATAATCAGACCAATAAGATGGAGAAGAATGACCAGAAAGTAATTAATGTAGACAAATTGATTTACACCAAAACTAATTTGCAAGACAAGGTTCTTAAACCCTTCCCAAACACAGTTTACATTGTTCTTTTTTACCTTCAAATACTTTGTGTTCCTCTTATGTCTCCGTCTCTTTTCCAAGATCAAACCTTTCTCCTCTTACGACCCGCCTACCTTCACAATGGTCACACCATCGTCCACATAACCCACCCTCGCGCTCGCGGTCGCCGGGTCTTAATCTTGGGCAACTACTGTCACGACGTTTTAATCCAAATTGACACCATTTTTGGTGAGTCTTTAGGCGGCACCTCCTCCTTCATATGCGCCGTCTTCGATGCCATCTCTATTCCTTCTACTTGAGTCGCCAAAGTTGGTCACGGTTTTAAGTGCCCACTCAATATTCACACCCTAATTTCAATTCCCACCTCAAAAACCACCTTATTTGACGCCTATTTTGACTCGAGAATCCATTCCAATGGCCACCAAGATTGGGTCTTGAAACAGATCTGCGCGTGCGACACGATTACATCGACAGATCTTCCTGATGGGAAGTTTGATTTTGGAATGGCTGTTGGGGTTGGCGGGGAGATATTGCCCGGGACGCTGTAGACGATGCTTGAGATATGTGATGTAGTTTTTGTTGATATTCAAGCTTTGGCAAGGATTTCGATGCTGTTGATGGCACTGTTAAGCTTGTTGATTTGACCCAATGCATCTGAAAGTAATTAGCTTATTCTTACTCTTTTCCTTTTTGTTTCTCTTTATATGTGTTGGTGCCATGTATTATTATACGTTTTCTTGTGGCTTTATGGTAGAAAAGATTGGATCTTGAATTATGCGTTTCTAAAAGGACGCATATGTGCTTTGATTTACATATTTTAGGAAGGAACTGATGATTTTGGGTTTGCACATAAGATGTTTGAGAATGTGATAAAGAGAACATAGGGTTAAAGGGAATCCATAATTTCTTGAACAAGACTTTATGGAATGGCTGTTGGGGTTGGCGGGAAGATACTGCGCGAGATGCTGGGGAGGATGCTTGAGATATGTGATGTAGTTCTTGTTGATATTCAAGCTTTGATAAGGGATTTTGATGCTGCTGATGGCACCGTTAAGCATGTTGATTTGACCCAACGCGTCTGAAAGTAGGAATGACAACAGGGCAGGGCGGGGCTGGGGGCTAGCTTCCATCCCTTGCCCCGCCTTCTTGATGGAGGGAATTTTCCCCCCATCCCCGCCTCTATGGGATTCCGTGTGGGGCAAATTTTTTTTTATTTTTTTATTACCAACCCAACAATCCTTATTGTAATATCTATAACTTTGTTTGGGGTTCTTCATCTTTGATAGGTTTGATATGGAGAAGATGGAAAAAAAGCGAGGATAATCAAAGCAAATCAATTTGAGGAGAATTGTCAAAAGGGTGGTAACGATTTTGTTTTATAATTAATGTGCATTTAATGTTTTAGTTGTTATTTGCCAAGATTTTACATGAAAAATATTATTATTTGCTTAACTTACCTTCAATTGATTTTTATGTCAGGAGAGTAAATTTGATAAAGTTAGGTAGCTTTTGTTCGTTTAGGCATGTAGGAAGATTATAGAGACTTTAAAAATCCAAAACTCACAAGGATTAGGAGGGGCACCATTGACTATAAGTACAGGGAAGTTATCCTTTTGCTGTAATAGACATTTCAGATATGTCGCTACACTAAGCTTAAACATGATGGGTAGTTAAACTAGACAAAGTTGAAAACTCGTACATAATAAACTATTTTAGACTAGATGCTAAGAAAAGAGACAAAAACATAGTTATAACTAAATATAAAATATCTTTAACTTTACTTGACCTTTTGATAGCTGTTGTCATACAAAAAAAGTATGATAGAATCAATCATGCATTAATTATTATTTTATATAAATTGTTATGACAAAAAAAAAAAGAACTGAAAAGCATAATCAAGGTAATTATAGAAAGAAAATGCTACCAAGTGAAAAAATAGAAGAAAATTCATATTACTAGATTCTAAATTATAAATTAGATACTTATAAATTGTAAGTTTTGTTCACTTTATTCTGTTTTTAGTGCAATACTCTTCAGTTTCTTGTTAGTTTATATGCGGTGGAAGTAGATTTTGAGAAAATTAGGATTATGTTCTTACTGATTATATGCAGTTTCTTGTTTTTAGTGCAATACTCTTCAGTTTCTTAATCACTCTGGCGTCTGGGGATTTGAGAAAATTAGGATTATGTTCCAACTGATTTGATTTTCTTCCACTTAGGGAAGTAGATTTTGAGAGAATTAGGATTTAGGAGAAGATCAATGAGACCAGTCAGCTGTCTAGTATTGCCCGTACTCTCATCAAATCCACATGAAGTTTTAGAAGCCCATTTTATAAATACAGGCCTTTTAGTTTGGGATCTGTATATTTTCAACCTTCGACAAATTCAGAACACAAGGATAGGCTCATGGTAAGCTTTCTTTTAAAACTAATTGGCAGGCCCCATCTAGTGGAATTAAAACCTTGATTCTCTATCGTTTAAATGTCTTATCCCACTTCCTAGAGATCTATATTATCCAAAATTATCCACAGATAATCTCAAGACTCTATGTGCGCTTTTCAATCTCGCTAGACAACCATGTATTATCCAAAGCAGTGTTAATGCTACGGACTCGAGTAGTGGATTAATAAGACATAATTGGAAGCTTGGCCTGCAAACCGACATTTGCCTTTCTGCAACAGTGAGTGATGAGTTGATATCCTTATCAACAAATGAAATCTTGATTCTAACGTCATGCTTCTGTTCAAGTTAAGTAAAGGAATATTGATTCAGAGTCGTTGGAAGTGTCTGCTTCAGAAGAAGGGAAGGGATGCATTTTAATATGGACAGTACAATAATTTTCTAGTATTAGTAAAGCTCTGGTTCTCAAGGATTGGCTTTTCTACTACTAGTAATGCTCTGGTTCTAGCATCTAATTCCTTCGCTTCCACTATACTCAAAGGTGATCCCAAAGTCATTATTTAAACAACTTTGGAGATGTTGAGCCATCTTTATTTATAGTTAATATCATATTTGATGATTTAAGCGGTAGTGATGTTTAAATAGTTACTACAATTTTAGCCTTTGTATTAAAAATCTAACGATTATAATCATTTTAACTTGTAATTAATGTTTATTTTGAAAATTATAAGCATTTTTTATTTAATTATAAAAACGCTGAGACGTAACAAATTGAAAACTCATATATATATAAAATTCCAATTTTTTTAGAAATTATATTATTTGGTCTATTTAATAGTATTTTGAGTCTGATTAACCATTTCATAATTTTTTCTTTTATGAAATGTCTAATATCCTTCCTTTTTTATATAAATTTTTTTTAACTGTTGTCTATATATTTTACCTGTACTAAGCTTATTTATCAATTTTTTTTTTTTTAATTTGTCAACAAGAAAATTATTATTATTTATTTATTTATTTTATTGTTAGAATCCAAATAAAATTCAAAAGACTAATAAGTATTATGAACTATGAGTGTAGTTTCGATCATTTGAGTAATGGTTGGATCCAAATTTCATTAAGTTCAATATATTATTATTCATGAGCTCTAACCTTTATCAATTTATTTGCAGACATCTCGCTCATTTAAATTAAAAGTTAAACATTTGGTTTTCATTATTAAGAGTTTTGTTTGTTTGTTTGTTTTTTTCTTTTACATTGAGAGTTTTCTTGTACTTTTTTGTTAGAGTTTTATAATTTGAGATGAATTTGTTTATTTAAAGATAGTATATTATTAATTTCTCTTTGAAATCTCAACTGATATCATATAAATTTTAGTTCTCATGATGTTATAATATTATATACTATGAGAATCTCTTCATTGACATAGATACCTAATTATTAGATTCAGGATAATTTAAATCCATATCCTATTATTTAATTATATTAAGAACTAATTTTATATTATTACTTTATAGACATGATTTCTTTAAGTGTTGTATCATAATTTATTTTCCTCTTGACATTTTTTCATAGAATTACAATTCTATGTTCTATATGACAAAAATACTCCGTATTCGTTCTGGGCTTTCATTTCATTCCTTGAGTTGAATGACCAAGTTGTCCCAAACTGCTTTCCAAACATCTTTTAAGTGGCTCCATTCTTTCATATAAATTTTCTGTTCTTAGTTTCATTTTGACTTAAACGAACCCTCAAATCATGGCCTCGCCATTCACCTAAAACCCAATATCTTGAGGTGGCCCAACGGTCAACTTACAACTCATTATGTTTTGTTTGGAAATACAGATGGTAGAGTAAGGTATGGTTTAGTGAAGCATGGTCAATAATTTAACTTTATATTATTTGGTTAGTAATTTAACTTTATTTTATTTGGTTAGAAGGTAAAGTTTAATGAAAATTTTATGTTAAAATTATTAAAATATCTTCTATAAAAGTTTTAAAAAATGATTAAATAGTTAAAATAATATAAAGATAAGAAAGCCAAAATATTTAAAATAAATAAAATAAAAAATCAACTATGCTTAATCCATCATAATGGTGAGTTAAGAAAATTAGATTTCAGAAGGTTTTTTTAAACTTTTTAAAAGTCTTAACCCTATTATGAGAAATAATTTTGCACACAAGGGTGCGAAGGTATTTTAACTCTAAAAAACTCTGCCCACCGTTTAAACCCTCAATCCTTTCTTGGTTGGTACTTATAGTGACCCAAACCTGCTCTCTGTCTCATGACTCTTTGCACTCTACACGCCTTATTTATTCAAACTCCCAATTCATAGTTGACAATACTTATAAAAACCAAGCCACTACCAATTTGTTTGCCGTACAATTATCGATGTAATTCTAAAAATCTTAAACTTGATAGATTATTTATAATGTTTTTCTTTTCTTGTATGTGAGCTAACTTCCAATTGTTGATTTAAATTATGAATAAATGAATGGTCAAACGTTATTATTATTATTATTATAATATTCTTTAGTCTCTAAACTCATGATGTCTCACATATATGTATGTATCCTCGTCTGGACGTTTTTTAGGCCCAGGATATGAGGTTCTGAAGGCTTACTTGCTTACCACTAAAATCTGTCGGCTAAAAGCTGCACACATGATTTTAAAGGTGCATAAAGCTACGCTGATTGCATTCTTTCCTTTAAACAAACATATAATAGCAAAGTTTGGGAAGACATGTAAAGCTACTTTGAATAATAGTTGGTTGGTAGCTCCATACAACAGTGCTGTAATCATTGGACCGATACAGAAAAATACCACTGCAGCTGCAAATTCCAGTGGCTACATGCTAATGTCTGGATCACCCTCTACGATTCTGACTAGGAGGGGGAAAAAATTAGTGGGAATGAGATAAGATTAATTAACTTTGATTAAGAAATAATCATAGTTTGTCTTTTTCAAGACCTAATGCGAAAGATATTCAATTTAATGGTACCAAATGACACCAAAAAAAAAAGGACAAATAATATCCTTTCCTTGATCAGGATAAAATTTAATTGGAAACGTAACTTTTTGGGCTGATGTTTCAGGAGCCTAACCTCAGTAACGCTACGTGATACTACTAGTATAATGGGACATAATCCTAAATTTTGTGCCAAACCAAATCTTGATTATTTAGTTTATGGTTCTCTATCAACCTCACCTATTTTTTTATGCTGTTCAGTGTCTTGATTCCTAATAAATGAGGGTTTAATTGGTCAGCATAATTAAAACTGTTGCAACGCTAATTGAGTATTAGGGTTAGTGGTATTTTTTTTTATCCCAATGTCGTAATCACAAAGTAAATGCAGACAAATAAAGCACCAAAAGTAATGCAGGTGAATGGTCAATTCATTCCACTAGGACTAAGCATTCAGAACATTTTTTTTTGTCACCAAACGATTTTGATTGGTTGATAAATTTTTTTTCTTTTAAAGTTGATGTAATTCTTTGGCATTTAACTGTTTTATAGAGTTGATATAGTAATAATGGTCGCAGGCATGTTGTTGATATAATGATTTGACATTAGAAAGGTCATAATTTTTGAACCGTCCTTTTGCCACACCAATATTTGGAAATGCAATTAAATAGTTGCCTTTAATGTAGACTCAAGATTTTTTGCAAATTCCAAGTGAGGCGTATAAATTAGTGATCAAAATGCAGCCAATCTAAGTAGTGTTCACTCTTTATTATGAGTGAGATATTTTCTTGTTAGAGCCTAATTTTTTTTTAAAAAAAATATGTCTCGAGTATTAATCCAGCAATAATTACATTTGCATCTATAAGAGGAAAACATCATCAAATAATTTTTTCTTTTTGATATATGCTCATATCAGTTAATTATTTATCATCTTTAGATGGTAGTGTTAATAATCTAAATAAAAGGTTATTATCCAATTATAATAAGAATTAAAATTTGGTTATATTGATTCTAGAGGTTTAACCTTGAATGTTTTGCATAGAGTCTATTTGAAAAAATTAGCTGATAATCTAGTAATTAGTCGATAATTTTGTTGTAATTGATAATCTAGTGGTTAAAAATCTGGTAATTGATAATCTAGCTTATTAACGTAAAAATGTTTGATAAAAATAATTGAAAAATGTAAAATGACATAAAATGACATTAATTATCATTTAAGTAAAAAAATGAGAGAAAAAAATCATAATTTAATAATTTATTAAGTTAAATGCTAGTTCTACTAGTTTTTTTTAAGAAAATTATAATCCAACTTTTTTTTCTTAAATAATCTAGTTTACGAAAAATTCTTGAGTGAACCTAATTCATTAATTAGGATTATAAACTTTTCATTATATATCCGACATATGACATTATTTGTTTAAAATTTATTAAATTTGATATTAAATATAAACTATATAATTATAGTTATTTTATTAATATTTATTTATTTTATACATGATTAATATCAAATTTAATAAATTTTAAACAAATAATGTAACATGTCAGATATAAAATTGAGGGTTCATAATTTTAATTGATAAATTGAGTCTATCTAATAATTTCTTCTAATTTATCAAATAAAATTTATTGATCAAATTAACTTATATTAATATTCAAATTAAATTATAATCTAATTTTGTTCAAACTGAGCCATATACTAAGGTCTTCTGGGTTCTCTGAGTAATCATTCGACAGTGATATAAGATCACACGACCCACTGTCCTCTAGCTGTTTCCCTTGTTACCATTAAGCACTATGTCAAAAGTCAGCGAAATGAGGAACCTCGAGATAAAATAAATAAATATATATATATATATAGTATATTTTTTTCAAATAAAAAAAAAGGGCCAAGGACTCGTACATCAGCATTCCACGCCTTCCTTCCAAGTCATCCAAAGCACAAAACAACCCAGAATAGGGGATTAAAAAAAAAATACAGGTGATTTGCAGCTGTAATAGTAGTACGCTTGAAGAATTCTCTCCCTTTCTCTCTCACTTTTTTTCCTTCTCCTTGTCCTCTCTAATCAATCAAATTTTTGGAAGAAGGGAAACAGAAGGTTGGAACTTGGAATCGGCAATTCAATTCCCATTTCCTTATTAACCCAAAAGGAGAACAAATTCCAATTCCCTCAATTCTTTTCATTTTTTAGTCGGTCTGTGATGACAGAGATGATGGATGGCTCTTCAATAACCCCCAAACCTCCACCTATCTCTGAAATGTTCCAGAAGTTTGCTCTCGCTTTCAAGACCAAAACTTTCGAATTCTTCGCCGACAACACCGCCGCCGCCGATTCCGATGTCGACGGGTTCTCCCTCCTTGACTCCGCCGAAGACTTCATTCCTGACCAGAAAGTTATAATTCTTAAGCCCGACCAACCCCTCAATCACTATTCGGTTACCTCTCCACATCCACAACCTCAACATGTATCAAAGATCGAATCTTTGAACAACCAATCGGCTCACACTCTGCTTTCTTCGATATTTGCGGCTGTTTCTTCGTTTGAGGTTTCGTATCTGCAGCTGCAGGCGGCTCATGTGCCTTTCAATGAGGAGAGTATACGGGCGGCGGATGAGGCTCTGGTTTCCCATCTTCAAAAATTGTCTGACTTTAAGCGTTTGTCTAAAAATCCTGACTTTGGCGAGGATATGGGTGTTGGGTCTTGTTTAGAAGCTCAAGTAGAGGAGAATCAAAGCAAGCTGAGAGTTTTGGGGACTGTTTCTGACCATTTACAAACAGAGATTGATAGAAAGGATAATGAAGTTTTGGCTCTGAGGAAGAAATTGGGTGACTTGCAAAGGTCTAATTTCAACTTGTCAAAGAGGTTATCTGGTAATCTGAATTTGCATTCATCTTGTGATGTTTTGTTGTCTGTTAGGGTTTTTGATTCTTTGCTAAATGATGCTTGTAGAGCAATACATAAATTCACTAAGATTTTGATTGATTTAATGAGAAAAGCTGGGTGGGATTTGGATTTGGCTGCCAATTCTGTCCAAGCTGATATTGAATATGCGAAATCAGGGCATAATCGCTATGCCTTTTTGTCATATGTTTGCTTGGGTATGTTTAGAGGTTTTGATTTAAAAGGGTTTGGCTTGGATGAAGGTGATACTGAAATGCTTTGTAATGGGCATGTCTCTGATTCTGTTAAGACCACCCAAATTTCATTGAAGCAATTACTTGAGCATGTGTCTAGCAGTCCTGTGGAGTTGCTGCATACGAATCAGAACTGTGAATTCTCAAAATTTTGTGAAAACAAGTACCAAGAGCTTGTTCATCCAACAATGGAATCTTCAATTTTCGCTAATTTGGATAGAAATGAAGCTGTTTTGAATTCGTGGAGGTCACTCAGTATATTTTATGAGTCATTTGTTAACATGGCTAGTTCAGTATGGGCGCTTCATAGGCTGGCATTTTCATTTGATCCGGTTGTTGAGATTTTTCAGGTTGAAAGAGGGGTTGATTTTTCAGTGGTATATATGGAAGATATCACAAGAAGATGCACCTTACTGACTAAAACCAGGATGAAGGTGGGGTTCACAGTAGTTCCTGGATTTAAAATTGGGAGAACAATTATTCAGTCTGAGGTTTATTTGTATGGCTTGAAATGTACAGAGTAGTTATGCATGGTTGTATCATGTAGGGAAGTTAGGAGTAACAAAGCCTGGGCAATTTATGTGTTGCTTTTGGTTGGATTCTCTGCACTTCAAATACCTGGGAAGTTTGTGGATAAATGACAGTGATACAGGAATCCAAAGGATTCTTTTCAGCGTTTTAATGAATGCTTCATTTAGATGTGCTAAGAAAGGAATCTGAGATATGGATAAGTCGGGTGCCTGCTGTATTGTTGCGCTTGGCACCTGGAACAACTCTGGTATGCAGCATCTTGTTACCTTGTCATATGTAGCTATACTTCCATTCCACCTTGGTTGTGAATTTACCTTTCGTTTTGTCTTTCTTCTCCTTATGCCAGGTGCCATGTAAAAATTGCTGTAAAGTTTTTTTTTTTTTTTTTTTTTTTTTTTATCCCTTTAGATTTTGCTTGGAAGTTTCTTCTGACACTGAAATACATTACCAAATTGTGTATCCACTTTTTTTTTTTTTTTGGAAACTGTATTAGGCTCTTATGATGCATACATTTGGAACTGGAATGTAAAGTTGTGGTACGATGATTCTGCTTTTATGCTAAGAAGTTAGATTCTTTCAGGCTCTGGAACATGTTCTTGTCTTCCTGCTTGTAGCAGAATCTGTATCTATTGTACTTCATGAAGTAATGAGGTCCAACAATACTGTAACATTTATTTAAACTTTGATCTGTTGCATTTCTGCCTGCAGATGTTACTCCTTTTTTTTTTTAAATAAAACTAAGATAACACTGACGCATAATGTGCCTGAAATAATATGTTCCATCTTATCTGGTTTGTGTGGATGCAGAATTAATAACTAGTAGCTTTCTGGTATGTGCTCTGCTTGGTTTAATTGCTCTTTAGCAATTTTGTTTGTATTTGTGGAATGTGGAAATGGCTATAAGCAGGTATTCTATCTGGGTGTTTTATTGTTACCACACCATACTAACAAAGTTTCTGCATAGTCTGTGCTTAACCAATGAATATTGCATTTCTACTAGTTTGGTGTCAGTTGGTTATGTTGGGGTTCTGGAGTATACCATCCTAAATCAATATCCCTCCGTTTCCAGCAAGAAATGGTATTTGTAGAAGATGATATTCTTGGTTCGCGATAGTAAAAGTAACTATTGTTTGTCAACGATAGTATGTTGGCAAGACGTTCAAGACGGGGATTATCATGTGACGGAATTAATTAAACAATAATTAATTCAAGCAATAAATAAGCGGAAATAAATCAAATGCAAGCTTGTATTATTGATTGAGAAAATGTCAATGGAAAGTTCCTGTGTTCACAACCTAAGATCTTTCTGTCAATTGTAGATTTTTTTTTTTTTATACGTGTGTTTTGGTTTTCTCCTTGTGGAAAGTTATTTCCTTTGTAATAACTGTCTTCGACAGTTTATGGTTTAGATGGATTGGGCTCTCACCACGGGGACCCAACACCATTGATTGATTGACGAAGATGCAAGGCACAGAATCAGTCTTTGGTTGGTCAAGGAAACTACTAATCCAAGTTTTCAGCTGACTTTTATATTTGCTGGGCTATTCTTTTTTCTCAGTTAACCATAGCACCATTATTGTAATATTTAAATAAATTGAATATGGATACATAATTTTTTTTTTTTTTGCGTTAAATTACGATTAAACTCTTTTGTTGAAATTTACATCTGATTTGATTTAGTTGTATTTTTATAAAAAATTAGAGGATAATTTTAAAAAGAACGCCCATTGTTAGAGAAGCACGTATGATGCTACTGCAGTAAAATATTAAGTTAAAAAAATATTAATTGATATTAACAATTAATGTTAATTGATTTTATTAATTTTTTTATAAAAATTCATGTCATTTAGATTGTCACATCACGTAATATATCATTTTATTTTAATTAATTTGAATTTTAGTTAGATTTATTAAAATTTTGTTAGTTTTAATTCCTTTTATTAAAATTAAAAAAATTATCTAATTTTAACAAAATTTGAAAAGATTTGAATTTGAAGAGTTAATAAACTTAACATTTATTATAATTTTGAGACGCTTGATTTGGTATAAGGTTAGATTTTTATCAAAATTTTATTAGTTTTAATTAATTTTATTTAAATTTTAAAAATTATCTAATTTTAAAAAAGATTTGAATTTTAAGAGTTAATAAACCTAACATTTATTATAATTTTGAGACGCTTGATTTGGTGTAAGTTTGCTGTATATTAATGGCAATTGGTCCGTTAGCGTCGAGAAGGTTCTAATCGGTGTGATTATTAGCCGGAAAAGTTAGGGGTCCTACTCGAATAAGTTTATTACTTTGCGCGTTAAGCAGGCCGCGTGTTTGGTTTGGTTGGTGTGTTTTTTATTTATTTTATTTTCTTTTATAAAAAATATATATATTTTTGGTTTTTAGGTGATTATTAAAATTTTAATTAAACCATATATTTATGGTTTTTATACAATTATTCTAATTATTTGTATTAAATGGAAGGCTTATTGGATCAAAAAATTAAAATTTTTAAATTGATAAAATTAGTTAATTAATAAAATTTTGATAAAATTAGTCAAAATTAATCAAATTTTGACTACATTGATCTTTTTTTTAATTTTAACAAAATTAGCTGAAACTAATAAAATTTTAGCAAAACAAGCTAAAATTCAAATTGATTAAAATAAAATGATACATCACATTAAAATAATATTAATTGATCTTAATAACTAATGTTACGTGATTTTATTAATTTTTTATAAAAATTTATGTCATTTGATTTGTCATGTTCCGTGATATATCATTCTATCTTGATCAATTTTAAAATATTGAGTTTAAATATCATTAATTGATATTAGTAACTAATGTTAACTGATTTTATTAATTTTTTTATAAAAATTTATGTCAGTTGATTTATCATATCACGTGATATATTATTTTATCTTAATCAATTTTAAAATATTGAGTTAATATATTGTTAATTGATGTTAATAACTAATGCTAACTGATTTTATTAATTTTTATTAAAAATTCAAGTCAATTGATTTGTCACATCAAGTGATATATTATTCTATCTTGATCAATTTAAATTTTAATTAGATTTGCGAAAACTAATTTTTCTAAAATTTTATTAAGTTTGGCTAATTTTATCAAAATTAAAAGGATTGATCAATTTTGTTAAAATTTTATTAAATTTGACTAATTTTAATAAAATTAAAATGATTGATCAATTTTATCAAAAATAAAAAAAGTTGACTTTTTTAGCTAACTTTTCTTACTTATTAGCTAATTCTGAATAGCTTTAATGAGTTTATCTTTTCAGTTTCATTTGTTGGTTCCCGAATTAAGTGCGAAATAATTTAATTTATGCATCTATATGCTTATAATTTTACTTTTATTTTCACAAAGCAATTTTTTTTATTATTTTTAAATTTAATTGTCCTAAATAAATGTATTTAATATTTATTTTTATTTTTAGATAATTTTAAATTAAAAACGGATATGACTATACATTAAAATTTTAGAATCATGAGTTATCAAAACAATAACCTCTCTCCCTCTCTCTCTCTCTCACGCACACACATATATATACATATTTTTTAAGCAAATAAAAAATATTATCATTTTACTTCCTCTTCTATTACTACAACCAACATAATCACTATTATTATCTCTTTCTATATCTCTACCTTTTCCTCCATTTTCATATCCATATTTATTAAATTCAAATTAACAATAATTTTATAAAAAATAAAAAAATTAATAGACAACAAAGATGAAATGTGATTTTTGTTATACTTTTTAATTTAATTTTATTATGTTTATAAAATAATAATTATTCTTTTAGTTCACACACTGATATTAATGCATTTATACTCTATATTTAAATTGATTAGGTACCTATCCTTAAAAAAAGAAGTTATTTAATTTATACAATTGTTACAACGACTTATACCTAATTCTATTCAAATCTATATTTATTAAAGTAAATTTATGTAGGCAATATTTACTTTGATTATTGACTAGCTGAATTATGTAAAACTTTGAACGATAATGCAATAAGGAACTTACTTATATGAGAAAACTTGATCATGTATTGGATAGCAGATAGTAATTAGAATTAAAAAAAAAAAAAAAACAATTTCAGGTGTAACTATTATATGCTAAAACTATTGTCAAAATCATGGCTACCCAAAAAAAAAAAAAAAAAAAAGGAGCATACCTTGCCCCAGCACAACCCAAATAAGGAATAACAAGGAAATTTATATCTAACTTTTAAAAATTAATTAAATGTATAATTTTTTTATACCTTATTTATGCTAGTAATTTCAAAAAAAAAAAAAAGAAACAAAAGAATATCATTAAATTATGATTAAAACAAACAATAATCCCAGAGCGAATATCTACTAAACTTTTATCCATTTATCTCTTTGCAATCACTCCATTAATCAGTATTGAAAAGGACTAATGCTCAAAGTTATAAAATTCAAATTGCATATTTTCTTGGAATAGTACATTTTTTAAAAAAAAAAACATACAATAAGTTTGCAAATCCATAAAATTGTGTAGTTTGATAGATTTATTCTTATATGATAAAAATTGAATAATCATTTCAATTCGAGGGACATAACGAAAAAACAACTTTAAAATATCCATTTCAATGACTAAATTCTCTTCATGAATGAATATATCAATATGATGACATACCACCCATTATATGATTATATATAATTTTAGGTTTATTATCTTAGTATCACAAGTAGAAGTGTTGGTGAGGAATTTGGTTTACTTTTCTCTTCAAATTATATCAGAACTCTAGCTTATTTCAATAATGTTCTAAAATTAAAATACATAATTAATTAATTAAATTTCTTTCTTTATCTTTTAATATATAGTTATTTTTATCTGTTTAAAAATTTTACTCTTGCCTATATATATATATATATATATATATATATATATATATGCAAAATATTTCCACGGTAATTACAATTTAAATGGAATTGAAACTATTTTTTAAAATACTTGAACAATAGTATGCAAAAACACAATTTCACCCTGCAATACCACGAACCAAACAGTAATGACTAGGGATTTCAACAGACGAGAAGCCGAGTGTGTCCCTATCGTCTAGAAAAGAATGAAAGGGAACCATGATCGACAACGAAAAACACCCTTTTCATTTCCAAGACAGTTCATAAACCAGAGATCCTTCAGATATTCCCGTTTTGTGGCCAGACTGCAAAGAGGTTCCGTTTTAGTTTAAACTTTGAACTTCTCAGTTTACAATCGTTGCTAGCCATATATTGTTATTCTTGGAATGGGAATAGGATACAGAGTGAACAAAGTATGCCCTTAAAAGATGAAAATCTTTAAAATTACCCTCTATGATAAGTTACTTGTGAAATTCTACTTAATTTATCTTCCACCTATCATTATAGGTTCATGCTTCTGATAAAATGTGCATAGAACTCGACCGTATGAGTGGTTAGGCTTCAATTCACAAAGATTCCTGACCTTCAAAATTAATCATTCAGGCAAACAGTACTGAAACTTCTGTATCCATAAATCGTAAAAAAAAAAAAAATCACTTGTAGAAACTAACTCAAAGTGAATAATAAAGTTTTTGCTACTAAATTCAAAAGCGCATACATCACTTCAAAACTTGTTTTTGCTATTCCTCTTATATAATCTTGATTCACTTGTGGGATTATTAACTAGCAAATAGAATTATGTTATTTTCATTAAAAAAAATGAAAATTTAAAAATTTTAAAAATAACCAAAGTGGTGAACCTATATCACTGAAGATTTTCTCATAAAAGATATCACTCCGTAGAAATATACATGAGAGATTATCCTTATGTGTTGATGCTTTGAAGTTTAATTAAGAAATGCAGAATAC
Source organism: Omphalea diandra (assembly GCA_949677035.1). NCBI lineage: Eukaryota > Viridiplantae > Streptophyta > Magnoliopsida > Malpighiales > Euphorbiaceae > Omphalea > Omphalea diandra. The sequence continues at coordinate 16,712 of CATIWR010091691.1, read as the reverse complement.
TTAAAGTGAATATTAGTTTTAGGTTGAAGAAATCCACAGAGAGAAAAAGATCAACCTAACGTCACTATTAAGTAACAAGTGTGTGTGTGTGTGTATGCATAAATTAATTAAGAAATGAATAATTAGACAGCAGGATTCATCATTAGTACTAGAATAAACATAACGTTTATATTCTAATAATTCCAAAATGCATATGCCCGCACAAGAGACCCTCACTTACGTATGGTCTTAAGGGGATTAGGGTTTAGCAGTTAATTAAGACTTTCAATATCCTGTCCCAAACCACATTATAAATAAATAAACCAGCCAACATTGGTCTTAGAAGTCTCATGGAAAGAAAGCTCACCCCAATAACAGTTTGAAGAAAACAAAAGAGAGAAGAAGAAGAAAGAAGTAAAAAGAGAAACCCTAACAATTGCACTTGTTCTTATTAGAAGGGGCCAAGACCCACATTGGCTGGAGCAAAAAACCCATCTTTCATGAGCACGTCCTCTCCTTCCTAGACAAACCCAAAAGTGCAAAACACCAAATTAATCAAAGGATATACTTCTTCTTCCATCTTGGATTTCAATGAGAAAAGAGAACGCTCGTAGCTTTTAGGGTTTTGAAAAAGTACCTGTTGGCGCACATTAGCTTTCTTCACGGGTTGATCAGGCATAAGTCCGAAATGGATGTGTGGGAAGTGGGCCCACTGAAAGAAACAGACAAATGTATATTGCATTACTATTGCACTACATTAATTGATCTATGATAGCAATTTTCGCAGCACAGGTATATGGAATTGGAGCCTTAGAGATAGTAAATAGTAGAAAGTTGAATTTTCTTGGATCTCACATTCTTTGCAGCTGCACTAAAGGCTTCTCTGTGGCTAATATCAGGGTTTCCAGCTTTAATGCGTTGGATCTCGTCCCTGCAGATGGGTACATTTCAATCTTGATAATAGAAACATATAAATTTCTCACTGTCTTGGTGTGGATGATTAATGCAAGAAAATTTATGAAAGCAACTCAAGCATTGCGTTTGTGCGTATAGTAATAATAATAATAATAATAATAATACTCACTTGATAAACCGGTTATAGGCAGATGGGACTCTCTGTCTCTTCTCCGGAGCTGGACATGGAACCCAACACCACAGACATAACAAAGACAAACAAACGGACAAGAAATGTTAAAATCACTTGGCTGACTTTGTGAAAGATTTTTGATGTTTGATTTCATTATTTTTTCTCTCTCTTCATCATTACTTCATCATATCTTTAACAATCTATCTATCAATCCATGGATTATATCCCTATCTATCTATATATCCGGGGGAGAAAAGCTCCCTCTCTCTCTCTCTCTCGCTCATTAATAAATAATTCAAGAAATAATGAAATGAACCATGCATGCCAGCAATTCAAGAACCCACTTCAGTTAAAGGATATAAGGGGTTCTTTTCATAAGATGGGTTAGACATGAGATAAGTGTTTGAAGCACATGCAGGCATAATCACTTAGGCAAGATTCAAATCCCTCCTTTCCCAACTCAAATAATAATAATTATTATTATAATAATAAAAGAGAAGTGTTTGAAAGAATCGTGCTAACCAATTTGACACAAACCATGAAAACTCAAGCACTGTTGATCACATATGCTCTAGATATCATAGACGACCTATCTTCTCAAAAATCTCTTTTTTCTTTCTTTATTATTTCGGACTTGAAAAACTACTCTCATGGTTTTGACTACGTTTCACGTCTTGACGAAAGAAAAATAAAAAAAGTATAGTTAGCTACACATAGACAGCAGACCATTGATCTAAGTTGAAATGACCGCCATATGGGCAGTGCTATAAGTTAAAGAAATAACGTAAAAATATCAAGAATCTCACGTCTGTTAACCACAGGTGGCTTAGGAAGCTCCTCAACTCCTGCTCGCAGTTGCATAACTGCCTCATTTGGGTTGGGCTGATTGATCAGCATATTGGGCGGTGCAGTGCTTCGGATCTCCTCCTATCAAGACCCAGTAATAAACCATGAGAATTAAACAAGAATTCACTTATATACAGATATAATTTAGAATTCGTTTGATTGAAGTTAGCTGTGTATTTCTTCTTTTTTTTGTCTTTGGGTACTCACTGAAACCCTAAATTTTCAAGTGTATTGTGGCCCGGAAAGGAATGTGCTATAAGAATTGATAGAGAATTCTTAATGTTTGTCTGAAACCCTAAAAACTGTCGGCATATACATATATATACCACAATATTCTGTGGATTGAAGAAAGCATGACTAAGGTGGAGCTGGTTAGCCGCAGGGAGAAGCATGCTGCGCGTGTTGACAGTCAAGAGGTTGGTGCAGTGTCCGCAGCGAACGGTGACAGTCTTGAACAAGCTAGAGCAAGGGACACTCACCTAATTAAGCCACAAAAAAGAAAACCTTATCCTTATTAAATGAAGTAGAAGAAGAGGAAGAGGAAGATGAAAATGAAGAGAAAGAAAAAAAATGATAATAAAGAGAAGGACAAGAGACAGCAGGGGAGGGGAGAGAAACTATACCGCGAGGACAGTGTCACAAAAGTTGCAATGGACGTAACAGAGCTGGTCGGAGGGCGAGAGGTGGTCCGGTGAAAAGGCAGCTGATGAGGAGGACATTTTTTTCCCCTTTTGATTCTTGATTTGATTGATGGAGTAGTGACCAATCAGTGGATATTTTGATAGACAGATAATCCTCTTCTTGGATCTGATCTGCTAGATTGTTGTTGAGTCGTTACTATAGGAAAGAAAAGAAAAGAGAGCTAGAGATAGAGGAAAGAGAAAGGAGAGGAATAAATAACCCACTAATCTGTACTAAAGTAGAAGATTGAGCAGAGCCAAAATTTGTTAATATAGTAATCTTTATATTCATGTTTTATAATAACAATAATAAATAAACGGGAAGCAGTAGAGAGAGTGATAGAAGGGTAACTGATCACAAACTAAATGCTTGATGTTAAAGGGAAAGCAAATGAATTGTTGGCATTCCCAATGGATGTGTTTAGAGAGAGAGAGGCGGCAGAGGTGGGGGAGAGGGAGTAAGAAAGGGACGTGTGCATGGTATTTGGCTCATTCACTTGTTATTTTCACTGTTAATAAGAGATCGTCTCTTCCTTGATTCTCTACAATTCCATCCATGGCTACCACAAATTTCTTTTAACTCCCATAGGTGTCTCCTCTTGCGTTTGCTATTCTCATCTTTTGCACCCTAATTTTATAATATTAATATTTATTATTCATTTTTTATTTATTTGAATAGATTTATGTATATTTTATTTATAATTAGTAATTATATTGGATTGAATTCCTTTTGAGCTTATGGGGAGGGATGAAGATGTAAAAAAAATGATGCCACTAGCTATTCAAGACTCCTATATGGTACAAAACTTTTGTTTAGTAATGTTTATCCATTTCGGAAACGTTTATGTGTTTCTTTCATTTCTTCTAATTTTTTTTTTTATGAATTTTTGAAAAATGCCATTTTCTCATTTCCATTTTCATGTTTTTTCATTTTCGCGTTTCCATTTTTGTGCTACATAGCAAGACTCTGATGCAACATTGAGTTGAAAATAACATATCAATTATTTTTTTATTATTGCGTAAATTAATACAAAGATAACTTTATCACAAATATTTTTTAATAGAAAATTTTATCATAAATGTTAAAAAGAAAACAATTTGACAAAATAAAAATATTTTGTTTAATAGTAATTAACTATATACAAGAAAGGGTATATAAGAAGGCTATTTGAATAAACAGATAGAAATATTCAAATATATTTGAAGTGAAGATCATATTAGTTGGGATTAAATATTATCTCTTGACAATATGAATCAAATTCTAAGTGTAACATTTTATTAGATCATGTTTTAATATTCATTTTGTAGGTACATAGTAATAAAAATAACAATTGATTTTGTTCATTATTTTTATTTACGTAATGTATTTATTAATTTAATTCATTTTATAGGACTATATTTACAAATTGATCATCCAAATAGAAATAAGCACAATGTTATTATTCATGATTTGGACTCTATCACATTTATAATTTTGAATTTCCTTAAAAAAATTTTACAAACTAAATATACTTTAATTTTTTTTAAACTCACTATAAAAGCCAACATATTAATTGAAGAAAAAAAAAAATCAAATCTTAAATCTGTCATTCCTCACACTTCTTAAGAGTATAAAAAGACAACCAAACTAGTTCTAAAAATTTCTTTCTTTTTGACTTGGTTAAATATATAAAAGCCCTAAATAGCGGGCACCTCCCTTTGTAACATGCGTTTGTTATAAAGATATATGTATGTATATATGTTTTGACTCGTAGCTGTTGTCAGCCCCTATTGTCCCAATCACAACCTGCAATGGTTTCATGTGTCTTTTCAATGCTTGTCCTGGCTTGCTCTCCCTCTTCCTCCTCTAGACTCTAGCCCACAAATCGCCTTGATTTTTATTGGCGACTGCTTCCTATATAGAGGTGTTACTTGCACTGCCAAACCTTCGTGGGACTTGGCTATACTCTCCTCTTGCTCTAGTTATAATCTTACTAGTTATCTTAAACAATGTGATTATATACTGACTGATTATCTTCTCTTCTCCTGCAGTAACCATTAATGCTTGTGTCGTTTTTCCAATTAATGAGGATGATTGATGGTACTAAAATTCAACGATGTTTCCAACTACATAGCTAGGTCATTTCTGGCTTTTCTTTTGCTAATTTACATGCTTTATCAAATTTGAATTTACAATAGAATATCTCAATATTATTTTCCTTTTTTTAATCATATATAAAAGTTGTTTACGCATAACTGAAAATATTATGATAAATAATTAATATTACGCTTTTTACATAAAAAAAATAGATTGAACTCGCATAAAAGTATATTCTTATGATTAAATATATATATATTTTTTGTAAAATTTTAAGTTTAAATCTACCTCTTTTAAGTCCAAAAAAGAAAAATTGAAATCTTTTCATATTTTAATAATATGAAATATTTTCAAATCTAAGTTCAATGTGATTGAAATTTACTTTTAACAATAACTATAAAAGTTTTTTTTTTTAATAAAATATCAACTATACAATTTGATTTAAACGTTTAGATGATCTAAACATGATATTTCATAGTTATTCAAACATGAAAGGAATGGCTATCAAATTGAAAACAGCAAACAATAACACCATGTGATTGCAACTTCAAGTAGTCCTCCAAAACCCACCAATAGAACATGACGTGGGTTAAAAAAGCACATGGTTGGACATAGCCACAAGCAGGGAAAACAGCTTCCCTAATGTACGTAGCTTAAATTTAAACAGGTAAAGTAATGACCACTCTTTATTATAGATGGTGATCGATCTTTGAGCATTACAAGGAAAAATAACCGGTCCCCCATAGAATAGAAAGATATATATATATATATATGGGATTCATCGCCACATTATTGATCCGATTATGACAAAATCACACAAAAAGCATTAAAGCTTTTATATATTTGTCACGATTTGACCTCTCAGACCTTCATCTCTCTCATATGGTTACAGGGATACGTAGTTGTCAGGGAGGGACAACGGAAGACAGACATCTCTCTAATTTAACCGCTTAATTTTTTTTTAATATCTCTAGGACTAGTGTGGTATGTTAGCTTATTTATTTAGGGCTCTATCTCTTATATATAGAGAGCTCTGTATTGCAGAGGGTTTTACTTTCCGTTGCAAAAAGTTCTGGCATTTCCCTAACATTTTTGAAAACTATCGCCATCCTCCCCTTATCTGTGCCTTTTTTTTTTTTTTTTTGCGCTCCCCCCAAAAATTTTCTCATTATGGAAAATATGTCAGTCACGCGGTTACAGATGACGGTGGGGATTCAGCTGTTAAATAAACTCCTTCTCGTTACCCTCATCAGCAGCTTATGTATATATGTTTCTGTTTTGGTTTGCAATAGAATGATAATTGTTTTGAAACTTACAGCTTATAGCAAACGAAATTGTGGAGCGACTTAATGGAATCTCTCAGTGCCGACTTAAATGGTCCATCTTTCTCCAAATTACATAATTAGACCAAATAAATGTAGTTTTTATTGGAAATATGAGAGTGAACCGTACAATATGCGAAAATTGAATTATAAGACTGCTTAAATGTTAACTTCTTATATCAGTTAAAGAAATACAAAAAACTAGCAAGTCAGTTCAGTGATAATAGACTAAGAGCATTGTCACAAGTATAGAATTCGAGTCTCAGTATCATAACCAGATATTGTAGCATGTCTTATGACCCCATTTATGAGAGTATTATAAGCTTCTTTTTTTTCTTTTTTTTTTTTTTTATCAAATGTATTATAAGCTTTAACTTATGATGTTCAGAAACTTTTGAGGTAGGCATTTACATGTTTCGAAAATATTTCATTTCAGGAAACTCATCAAAACTTACTTGAAATTTCGAGCACATTTCTACGATTTTAAAAAATTAAGAAATGCATTTTCAATTTGAAAACACATTTTTTTCTTCTATTAATTTTAGTTATAAAATTTGTAGACATAATATTTATTTTTAAATATTTGATTGATTATTGTTATCTCATTTATTTTTTTATAATTAATATTGATTTAGATAATTATTTTTTTAATATTATTTTTTATATGATCTCATAATTAGTTATTTCAATATTTATTATATGTAAAAACATATTTATAAATATATCCCTATATATTTGTACATTTTGTTCATGTATTGTTTCCTTCATTTTTAATAAATACTATTTTTTTAAATTCATTTTTTGCATTTTCCATTTCTGTATGGCTTAGGCTTTAACACTAAGATAATTGCAATGCAAAAATGTGTATGATTGCGATAAAAGCAAAATTTTCTGTCAAAAATATGCAATAGCTATGTGCTTCCTATTTCATGTACCTAAAAATCAATAAGTAAACACAACAAACTCAAATGCACTCTCCATGTATTGGGACTCTAGACACAGCTTTTTACTGTTTGCTAAGAGGAACGCAGATCAATAATATATGAAAAAAGACTTCTTTTTTTTTTTTCCTGAGATCCAATATGCACCATTAGAGTGCAAACGAGTGTAATTGAGTTGAATTCTATTAAATTTAAACTCAAGTTGTACAGTAAAATTCGATATTCAAGCTTAGCTTGAGGTCAATTAAATTTTATTTTTCAAGTTCGAGCTCCATTTGATAGAAAATTTGAAATATTTAAGTTCAATTAGTCATTTTTAAAATTTTGAAATATTAAATTCAAACTTCAACAAATCTTGATTGAGCTTAAAATTTCGATTAGTTTGACTCAACTTGGTTGTTTATAATTTATTAACATAAAATGATAAAAAAATATTAAAATTTGATTAAACTTGTAAATCTCTTTAGTCAAATGTTTAGTATTGGAACCTGACTCGATAAACTATTAAGTAGCACGAATTTAAGTGATAGTTCTGATTCAATCTAAAACTAAACGAAATCTAAATTTATCAACTTGACTCCATCTTGACCTAATCAATTTAATTTAAATTATTTAAAATTTATTTAAAACACTATTAATTTAATGAACTAACTTGATTGATCTATCTGTGTGATTTAATATGAACTTGTCCAAAAAAAGACATGACTTACAAATAAGCCGATCCAAATCTACCAATCTTTCACCTCTAATATCAAATCAACTGTCAAATATTATTTAAGTCAATCTTGGATAGCTTATGAGTTAACTACTTTAATATCGAGTAGTTTGCATTTTATATATATATATATATCATTGAGACATTTAGTGACTTAAAACTTATCATTTAGTTAGCCATAATAGAATAGATGAAATTATTATTCCTTATCATTAATGTGGTAAGGGAACTGTATTAAAATTAAGGAATAATTGATTATTTTTTTATTTTCATATAAAAAAGTATATATTAGTGAGATTTTAATATAAGTGAATTTGTTTAAAAATAAGTGCTATAATTCAAATTTCACTAATCTAAATCTCCTTCTTTAAATACTAAAAGATAAAAAAATGTGAAATATTATGGTAATCAGATTATTATTTTTATTTTTGTTATTTTTATGCTTTGTTACTAAAGAGTTCATTCGATTATCAAGTGATTAAATCTCAATGAAAGAAACCTAATAATCTATCTTTAGAATCTCATACTTCAACACAAGATTATGCTCTAACCTAATATTCCATAAAAATCCATGAAAAAATGATCAAAATTAAACTCATAACGTTCACACTTACCTTTTATATTTTTGTCAACTAAGCTAGCCGTGGTTGGTTGCTATTTCTATTTCCTACCACATGATTTTTTTTACCAGCAGTACCTTAGATTCACAATTATGCCTATCGGTTTATAATGGTCTGTTTTAATTTGGCTGTGGAAAACAGAAAAGCAGGTCCATTTTACAGTAGAAGCCTTGAAGGTGATTTGATTCAATAGATAGGAGAGTTGGGGTGGGAACACTTCAACCTTGCATAATCTGATGTTACACATTAACTATGACCAAGGTTGATATTGTTAGATTTAGGAGACAAAAGACAATATGAGATGAAAGAAAGATTAAGACATATCATCATCTTTGTACAATCGTGAGATCACTCTCTGAGTCTCAGACATATGATATTGTTTGCATTCTGATAAGGAGACCTTCCATTGACACAGCTGAAATTTCCATTTTTCTATTATTTTCTATGAGGTGAAAATTTTGGTTTCCTTCCCAATTATTCATATATTCTTTTGACATCTCTTTTGCAAGAATGGGATTGGATGGTCAATCGATAATTAAGTTCTGCCATCTTACAACGATCACATTCATTTCTTAATCTTTCATTTTGTATTGCTGGAACAAAATCTGCAAGTGAAATATATAGCCTGCGTCTCTACCTTGCATGTGCTGATTAGGTGGGACCTCTCTTGACTTTTGTCTCATCAGAATCATAATGTGACAACTAGCTAGTAGCTATATATATATATATATATATATATATATATAGCTATAACGCATTAAAATTGAATAATCATATACTAAGTGCAAATGGGGTAAAAGCCCTAAGTATTATTTCACATGTCAGTAACTCAGGTATGTACATATACGAGGAGGGTTGTTATTGTTGTTTTTCTAAGTCACGGCTTGATCGGTTCTTTTAATAGAGATTTTTTTTTTTTTTATAAAAAAGTTTATATAAAGCCCTTGATAAATACCTTAATTAATAATGAGCCAAGTGACCATTTCAGCAGTAAACACCTAGAATTTTTATTGCTAAGTTTCAGATTAGGATGGGATATCATATTCTATATATGGGAAAGGAGACAAATTCCCTTAATTATCACATCTAATAAAAAAAAATGAGACTTTGTCTCAAAAAAAATAAAAATAAAACATAAACATGTTATAAAATATTTAACCTTTTTTTTACGGATGGGTTCGTCTTGTGGTGGAGTGCAGCTACGTGCAGGGTAGTGTAAATAAGGAAGTGTACATTTAGGGTAACTTGACAATGACTTTACCTACTCCATACCAATGTTTTTAGAATGGAGCCAAATTGACTTGACGATCGGTGAAGTTAGAAATAGAGATTTAATTTAATTTGATTTAATATTAAAAATTAATTAAATTAAAAAATTGACCAAAAATAAAAACTGCATCAAATTGATTTAATTTAAAATTATATTATTTTATGAAAATTTAAAAATTTCAAAAAAATTATTTTATTTTACCCAAAATTTAAATAGTAAATATATTTTCTATTATTTTATTATATTATACTTTTTCTAATTCTTGAATATTTTTTAATTATTATTGATATATTTTCAAATTTAAAAAATTATTATATTAAATCGAATCAATCGAATTAATTAAATTAACCAAGCAGAGGACCAATCAATTAACGGATTCAATCACTAAATCCAATTTTAAAAACATTACTTCAAAGTAACTCATATGTTTTTTAACCTTTAAGCGCCCAATTACCAATCAAACATTTCTCTTTCAAAAAAAAGGCTAGCAAGAGTTAAAATATTTACTATTTAGCACTCAATAACAATAATAATGCATATTGGATTCAAAGATTTCATGTAAAATTATTCAACCCACAAAAAAAAAATCCAACAAAGTCAATATATATATATATATAGAGAGAGAGAGAGAGAGAGAGAAAGAGAAAGAGAGAGAGAGAGAGAGAGAGAGGCGTACAACCAGCTCTCTCAATAAAAGCCTGTAACTGTGCTCAATAGGGTAGAAATCCAATAAAGATGATATGATATTAATAGAGGTGTGCGGTTACTTTGGCCTCTCAAGTAGCAGCTCCGGCTAGGGCTTGTGTGGTAGTGAACGATTTTACAGTAACAGATATAGTACGTACCCTATGCTAAGTTGGGGAAGAGATATAGCTAAATGCTAATTAAGTCTCTGTATGCATATAATATGTGGGCTTCTTTGGCTGTTTCTCTAGTTGCAAACTCGAGGCAACTTGGAACATGACATGAAAGTAAGATCCATTTCTTGTTTGTTTTTGTACAGTACTGAGGCGTTTTCTGCTTCGCCATAAATGGCATAAATTCAGCTGCTGCTTATATATTTTATATGTATTGGGGGTTTCAATTTCAGCCACTTCCTACCAAACTAAGATTGATGCTGGTTTGATTCTAAAACCCTTTTGTTTTCTCTCTTGTTTCTTTTCATTTCTTAATCTCAATAATGACAATAATAATTAGTGTAATAAAAACCGTAATTCATATTCCCTTTCATTTATGAGACGCTTAAGATTTACTTCTTTCGTACATGGTTTATGCTAGTCTCCATTACAGGGTTTTACCAATCATCTCTATATATTACGCTTGTTATATATATGCCAAATATTTTAACCAGTTTCTAATGCCCTCGTTCGGTTCATCCCATATCTTGCAACCTCAACCCATCTAATCTAGTGCTTTGAAGTTGCGACTAAGTTGGAGTATAATTACTGAAACCTAAAAATTCTGTCTGAATTGAATTTTTTATAGTACATGAATCATTGATGATTTTCAGTCTACCATCACTTTCATTCATGTTAGAAATTCGTTTGTTCATAGTATTATGATGAATGAAATGGCATGTCAAGCAACAAAAATAAATGTTTGCTTCTACATTATCGAAAATACTTTGTTTTTAAGGTTTTGATTATTTGCCGGACATTTCTTTCCGTTCTTCTTCGAAATGAATGACAAATATTTAAATTTCCTACTTGCCAACTCAACAGAACAGGTACTCAACTACGAGACAGCTTCAATCAATGGCACATTTGTCGGATTTGATTACATGTGCATGAGAGACACCTCTTCATATCTTGTAAGGGTTGGATGTCCCATGCCCATCCATGTCGAACTGGATCTATTGTTCTTTTCCATGAATCATCAATAGATTTTCTGTTTGATCAAATGGCAGAGCTTTCATCTTCCACGTCTATTGTTCAATGAAGGAGGGACCACGGTAATTCCCAATAACAGTAGCTTTGATGCGTAAAGGCCGGCAATTCTGGTTCTTTTGTCGTCCATACACCAACTAAACCTATATGAACATCTCCAACAAGTGGACTTCTGAGAAATAGGACGAATGTTTGCAAATTAACGAGTTACAATTACGACGAAGGAAAAACCTTCAACGTAGTTGAACACGTCAGCAAGCAAGTTTGTTTGATGGTAGCCTTATGCGGAGTTGTAGTTATAGCAATCCTACTTTGGACCGCAACCAAGATGGAGAAATGAAGGAACATCGATAGCGAGCAGAATGCCTAGAACACAAAAATAGTTCATTGCACGTGTCAAATCATCAGCAGAACTTTGCTGATCCTAGGCAACAGGGGTAATGCAAGCTCAAACTATGCCAAATTCTCCACCAAAAAAGATATTTGCGGTTTAGGGCGTTACACTTCTAACTGACAACTCTTAAGCAACAACAAGGGCATATCAATACCTTTTTTCCTCAGGTAATATCTAATTCTTTTGTTGGCTAATCACTTGAAAAGTAGTGGCAAATCTATGTGCCAGCTAGTATTAGGAACAGAAATCAATTTAAAAAAAATCAAAAAACAAAAAACAAAATGATTTACTTTTTGTGTAATGGCACCATATGCTTTCAATACAGACAACATGACCCATCCTAACATATTACAGAACAAAACTCCTTTGAAGAGAATCATCATTTTGTAATTTCTGCGACAATAAAAGCATTGGTTATTTTGAGAGCCAATAGATAATAAGAAACAACGTACAAGCAGCAATGACAGCAGAGAGAATAAGAGTGTCTCTTGACCGCCGCCTCCTGATAGAACCTTAAAAGAGGGGGGAAGAAGAAAAAAGAGAGAGAGAGCAGTGTGTTACTAATGAGGTAGGACAGTATCTATCAAGATATAAATCCCAAATCATTTCATTTCATACCAAGTAGGCCACGGATGATAGGAAATTTGTCACTTAGAAGCTTGACTTTTCCTTGAACATCCCCAAACAATGCCCTTTGAGAACCTAAGACAGCCCTTGTTGTTTGAGCTTGACTGATGACATCATCTATCTGCACAAAGGTAACTCACATTTTCAAACTAGCAAACACAGAAACCTTTGTTGACAAAGTGTGTGAGTGAATTCTACCCCCAAAGTAGCCCTTCAATAAACAGTATTTGAAGGGAAAATCAGATCATAATAAATTATAACAATATAAACTAGCATGTAAAACTGTACAGTGATTCAATTCAAGATTGAAGATTCTTCAGCATGGAAGTCAAAAAAATTGATTGGCACTTCATTTATTTTTATGTATTACGCTTGATGAAAGTTGACAGAGAGTGAGAAAGAGAGACAGAGAGCATGACCACCACTGCCTTCATATCAGCTCATAGCAGGACCAGAACACTAGACAATAAGGTACTTCATGTCAGATTACACAAGACAGTTACTTTTATGCAGCCACAAGTCCAGAAAGGACCACTTGAATTAGAAGAGTGCCACTTGATTCTAAATGCAAGAATTAAATAACAATTATCACTTGAACATGATTGGTTAACTGACACATTAGACAAGTGCAAAGACAGTTCAAATACTTCTTCAGGGTAATGCTTCATAACTACTTAAATGCTTTGGCTCACTGGAAACACAGCAGACCTATTTTCAGCAGTAACCAAGAAGTTTAGGTGGTGCTCTTATCTTAATATCTTGTCTACTGATTAAAAAATTGTATATTACTTGTGTTAATCTAATTTGAGAAAAAAAATTTCAGCATTTTGTACTAATTTTGACTCAATACTTGGCTTAGTCATTATGTAATTTTAATCCTATTAATTTGAGAATGGTTTGAGGAGTGGAAATATGCCTCAAGAATCCAGCATGTCCATTTCACACCTATAGGTAAAAATGTAAAAACAATCTTTTCAAGCCAAAGTTTATCCAAATTCAAAATCAGAATGATGTCCAAATCATGTTAGGTCAAATATCCGTGCAACTAATTGCCATGATATCACAAACCGATAAGAACTATAAATCTATCTATGGCAATTGTCAAATATTGAGTCATTTACTTAAAGACACCTCTATTAACAGTTACAAAGATATAAAACTTTTGGTCTTTTGGCTATCCTAAGGCAAAATAAGCAATGGACTCAGGCCATTACAAATCTTTCCAGTGGCTGACGTACATTTTGTGCTCCACTGCTTCTTGTAACTTAATCAAAGACTTCAGTTCATCCTCTCCTAATTTCGTCCCATCTTTATGTCTTCGCTCATAAAAATTGACCATTCTACTCAACTCGTTCTAATATTGGCAGTTAACCAACTCAACATCGTAATTTATTTATTTATGGAGTGATATTATTCCAATGAATGCTTTTTTCCCCATAGCATCTGACATGAAATATGACCAAACAAAGCAGCAAAGCCTTACATGAGCAATGCTTCCATGGATGGCAGCCCTTTCTCGTAGTAACTGCATTCTCGGAGAAATGCTCCCAGATGACTGCATGAAGAGAGAGAATACAAAACCTCAAGTTTTGAACAGCAGCAACAACAGAGGACATAAAGTCAAATGACATTATATAAGGGTTGAAAAATGCTCACCTTGTACTCACTAATATCATCTCTGACTGAACTGAGAAGCTCTGCGTGTTCTCTCATGGAGTTTATGTTTCCCTTGATTCGTCTAAATTCCTAAAGAAGTGAGAAACTCTATTTTTTCAATGAGAGAGAAACACTGATAAAACAGTTCACATCTCCAATGCAAGAAAATAATATAAACATATCTCATACTGCACTAAGCAATAATATTTTAGAAAATAACAGCTGAAATAAAAACTATATGAAAATTACAATTATGCTAGTAACAGGGAAATTGCTATCTTGAACTTCACTATTTAACCAAAACGCAAGCAGGTAGCAAAAAGAAAGTGAAAATTAGTGACTAGAAAGGAAATTGTTTGCTAAGATGCTAAGCAAACTTATACACCCATATCGACGATTACCAAAAAAGTAGAATCTTCTATCTTCTGTACTGAAGAATCTCAAAAGATATTGTGGCCATTCATTGGAAAGCAAAAAAGAAGTCCACAGAGCTGATAATTCAAGAAAGCAACCATCCACAAAAATGGACAAAACTGTAATACATCATAGATATTTGGTTTACAACTTAATTAAGTATCAGACTGAATGTTAAATTTGTAGTTGGTGCAATGTCTGATGCTGCTTATTGAGTCAAATAGCAACAACGCTAACATGGACAGAGCATAGTTGAAAGTCACAGTAACGCAAGGCAAATGCAGCCAGGATAAGAAAATGCTAGAAACTAAATCACCAGTAACTTATTGCAAACCTGGGTAAACTCATGAAGAATGTCTCTGTGCCTGGCCAACTTTTGAGTAACAGATGTAGTTGGTGCAGCAGATGCAGCACATCTACTCATAGCATCATTTGTATCAAGGAGCTTTTCAAGCAATGACTGGATTTCCATTTCCATGGACTTCCACGACCTACTGGATCCAACAGTAGACGAACCAGTATCTACATAACCTAAACCCAATAGCACAAAGGATAATCACTTAATTGCACTAACACTACCAAACAATTAAAAGGTAAATCAACAAGATAATTCATGCAATAACCCTATGAATGGTTTGAATAACAATCGTTTAATGTTGAAGTAAAGCATAATTAATTTGGGATCAGCATTAACGTAAGAGTTTGATAAATAATAAAAATGGAAATGTGGAAGTGGAGGGAAAAAATCGAACCTCCTTGAGTAAACCTAGCGCCAAGCTTAGCATAAGACGAGAGCTTAACGTCGAGATCTCCTTCCAACTTTCTGGCCTCTTTCCTTAATTCTTCCCAACCGGACTCCTGCAAATCTAGAGCAGGATCCGCCATTTCTACCATTCGGAATCCCAAATATCTGACCTGAAGAATGTTTATTATTGACCAGTGAGTTTTAATTAGATATGCAGTATCCGACGACCTATTATCAGTCCGTTCCGCTTTGATTCATTACAAAGAGGAGCAACGTCCACTTATTATTGGGCCGTCAAATTGCTAATAGGTCCACATTTTGCAGGCCTTCTTAACCATATAAGTGGCCCATATTTTACATCCTCTCTAGCCCTTTCTTTGGTTAGAGAGAAAGGAGGAGAAAATAAAATAAAATAAAAAAAAGAATTATATCCCTTATTTGATTTGTAAATAAGAGACAAAAAAAAGGACAGAAATTACATTTTTTTCAATAGACTTTTGGAGAGAATTTACATTAATAAAAATCTCTCTCCATTTTTAAAGAAAAAGGAAGGAAAACGTTGAGTTTAAAAACATGAAATATATTAAATTACTAAAATATCTAAATTTATCTTCGTATATTATCTCTTTCAATGAGTTAAAAAGACAAATTTATACTTAATGCATTTGAATCCTCCCTTATATAAATAAAAAACTTAAACAAGAGAAAAGAAATAAAAAAAAAGATTTCTTATATATTCTTTTCATTTTTCTTGCTTAATTTCTCATCATTTCCCTTAAATACTTTAACCAAACAAAGATTTGGTTCTTTATGTCTCCTAGTATTAATTGCTAAACTTTGGAAATAAGATAACAAGAGCCTACAGCTTGTGTTATTTAAACAATGAAAAAGAAGGGTTGAAATTGGCAAGTCAGATGTGCAATTCTCGTAGGCTAAAGTTTTAATTAAACATTGGACCATTAAACATTTTTAGTATAAATATATGGCATTATTTTTTTTTTTTGAGCAAAATATATGACATTGCTATTAGCGTCTTCTTCGTGTGTTTGTTCTAGAAGCCCAAGTCGAGAATATATTTATGTGAATTAGGGTTTGTTGAGTTTAGTCTTTCTTTTTTTTTTTTTTTAATTTTATTATTATTATTATTATTATTATTTGCACATCGCAGTCAGCAAGGCACCGAATGTGTGAAATAATAAATTGTGCGGTCAGAGAGGTTTATGATCCGACAAACAATTAACATTAAAATAAAAATTATTGTTATTATTATATTGTTCGATAGGAACAATCAAGCTTTTTTTTAAAAAAAAAATAAAAAATCTAATCTGGGGCAGCTACGATGGCCGTACAAATAATACGACCAGTACTATAATCTAATGTACGACTCTTGGTGAAAGTGGAGAGACAAAATTAGCAAGGGATATATATATATATATATATATATATATATATA